>JAEMWC010000138.1:967500-1015000 GCA_016490735.1 Pachyseris speciosa | reverse complement strand
CTGCCGACAAATCCATCATTTTCGCTAAGATAGCTATTCAATTGCACAAACACCGATTTCTCTATCAATTTAGATAGGAACTTTAAATTTGATACAGGGCGAAAATTACTAAACTGCTCAAAATCTGCGTTTAATTTCTTAAGAAGAGGTGATAGCAGCGCGACCTTAAGCTCCTTGGGCAGCACTCCAGATGACAATGACAGATTAATCACCCTTCTAAAAATAGGGATAAGACTAGAATAGCATTTCCGCATGATACTTGCTGGAAGTGGATCCAGTGCGCATGCCTTAATAGCTGAGCCCCTAATCAACCCTAAGACGTCTTCATCTGTTACCATTGTGAACTCGCTAAAGCAGGATGTACACTCAAAGTCCTCCATAGTGCGCTCCCCCAGCTTCTCTTTTCTAACGAGCAACTCATCATGAATTCGCACAATCTTGGCACTGAAGAAATCAGCAAAGGCATTTGCGAGTTCTTGGTCACTGTTCGCGGACGGATATCTTTTGTCTATACTCCTTTGCAGTAATTTATCAACTGTACGAAAAGTAACTTACTATCATGGACATTTTCCAGAATAACTGCTGAATAATACTGTTCCTTCGCCTTATAAAGCAAATCATTTACAACAGTGCACTGTTCCAAATAATTTACCCTGTCAATTTCAAAACCAGTCGAACGCCATTTACGTTCGAGCCTTCGCCTTCTCCTCTTCTGAATAGCGATTTCGTCATTATACCAAGGAGCATTAGGTCGAATGACAATTGTGCGAGTTCTTTTAGGTGCCAGCTGGTCCAAAGCCCTGCATAACACCTCGTCATACTCCTTTGATACTGACTCAATACTTCGCGAGATACACCTGTCTGACAAACCGGATGAACCAATCATCTCATTGAAAGCATCGAAATCAAATCCCTTTAATTTACGAGAAACAACAGTCCTCCTCTCGTTTAATGGTTTCCGTAAATTCAAATTAAAGCAAACAGCCTTATGATCCGAGATAAACTGTTCCATAACTGTGACATTCTTTAGACCTAAGGCACCCTCAGTCTCATTCCTTGTAATGACCAAGTCCAAAATATGACCTCGTTTATGGGTGGGTACACACACATGTTGCTTTAAATTGAACAAATCCAGTAACTCCCCAAATAGTGTCGCGTTCCAATCGGCCTTGTCATCCATATGGAAATTAAAATCCCCACATATCAAAAGCTCTTCCGGGCATATTACAGCTTCTTGCAATAGAACAGAAAATTCCTCCAGAAAAACTCCAACTGACGCACCCCCTGGGGGACGGTAAACAACAATTGCTCTCAAACTCTTACGAGCAACAAAAGTAACATCAATGCATTCAAACGATGTAAAAGAATGCTCAAGTAACCGCGTTTTAGAGCCAATACCTTGCTTATAAAGAAGGCCCACGCCTCCTCCTCGCCCTGCCGACCGCGGAGTGTGCAGGAGACGATAACCATTCGGACAGAGCTCTCCAATAGTCACTTCACTACCTTCCATATGCAGCCATGTTTCTGTAATCCCCAACAAATCCACCTTGTAATCCACAACAAAGTCTTTAACAATAAGAGTTTTGTTGCATAATGAACGAGCGTTCATAAGGCACGAGGTGAATGCCCTGTTAAACGAAACTTTGGGAGCAACACTGATGCGGTCCAAAGAACGAAGATTATGCAAATTAGCTCCCTTTGGAAAAGAATGTCTACTCCACAGATGTCCATTCTTGACCATTCTATTTGAAGAGACAATTGTTGTGATCCTTTTATCAGGGCCTGGATTTAGTTTGAACACCAAGTCGCCTACGTCTAATATAAGATGGAAAGTCGCATTCGAATTCGAATAGTAAGTACACGGTCTTTTGTGTCGCCTGAACCTGATCTTTAGCGAGCCGCGGCGAATGCTTGAGGAACCAATTAACGCAATGAAGCGTCCAAGAGAACCATTGTTAGAATTCCAGGACAGCCAATACAATAGATCACAATCCACGTGCAAGTGACCATGCAAATGATCAGCTAAACTTTCGCTTCGGAGAACCAGCGAAGCCAAGGATGAATAATCTTGAAATTCCCTTACGTTCGTCCATTTCACGTAACCAAAACCACTCCAGCGACAAGATCCCCTATTTAGACGTATTCTAGGCTGTTCCACCGCGCAGAACAGTTGACCATTAAGGAGGAAAAATAACGTAAGCACGGACCACAAAATGTTGCGTCCAGCCTCTTCACGCATGACGTACTGTTCTTGGAGTAATGGTAATTGAACAGTGGGCACACAGGAATTGTGGGCACAGGAACAGTGGGCACAGAGGTAAAGTGGGTGCAGAGAAACAGTGGGCACTGAGATACAGTGTGCACAGAGGAACAGTGGGCACAGAGGAACAGTGGGTACAGAGGAACAGTGGGCACAGAGGAACAGTGGGCACAGAGGAACAGTGGGCACAGAGGTACAGTGGACACAAAGGTGCAGTGGGCACAAAGGAACAGTGGGCACAGAGGTACAATGGGCACAGAGAAAAAGCGGGCACAGAGGTGCAGTGGGCATAGAGGTACAGTGGGTACAGAGGAACAGTGGGCACAGAGGTACAGTGGGCACAGAGGTACAGTGGGTACAGAGGAACAGTGGGCACAGAGGTACAGTGGGCACAGAGGTACAGTGGGTACAGGGGAACCGTGGGCACAGAGGTACAGTGGGCACAGAGGTATAGTGGGCACAAAGGAACAGTGGGCACAGAGGTACAGTGGGCACAGAGGTACAGTGGGCACAGAGGTATAGTGGGCACAAAGGAACAGTGGGCACACATGAACAGTGGGCACACAGGAACAGTGGGCACACAGGATCAGTGGGCAAAGAGGAACAGTGGGCACAAAGGAACAGTGGGCACATAGGAACAGCGGGCACAGAGGAACAGTGGGCACAGAGGAACAGTGGTCACAGAGGAACGGTGGGCACAGAAGAACACTGGGCACAGAGGAAAAGTGAGCATGAAGAAACAGTGGGCACAAAGAGGAATATTGGGCACAGAGGAACAGAAAGCACAGAGGACATAGGGGACAGAGGAGCATTGGGCATAGAGGAACAGTGAGCACAGAGGGCCAGTAGGCACAAAGGAACACTGGGCACATAGGAACATTGGGCACAGAGGAACAGTGGGCACAGGGAAACTGTGGGCACACAGGAACATAAAGCCCTGTGTGAACTGACTGATTGAAAATTTATGCATTGTGTTCATCCATGTTGAGCAGTATCCCTGCTTTAAATTCAAGGGTTGTCCAATACATCCAAATCGAGGCGATTCGTCTATCTTAGCAGACGAATCGTGTTACCGGAAGTCGATTCGCGAGAGTCTTAGACAGAATACCGTTGAAAGGCAACGGGGTGGGTGGAATACGTTGTCGATTCGACTCGATTCGATCGATTCGTCTGTGTTGGCAGTCGAATCGTCTCACCGCAAGTCGATTCGCGAGAGTCGGCTTAGACACATGATCAATACCGCTGCAAGGCAACAGGGAGGGTGGAATACGTTGTCGATTCGACTCGATTCGATCGAATCGATCGAATCGTCTGTATGGTAGTCGAATCGTCTCACCGGAAGTCGATTCGTGAGAGTCTTAGACTCAATACCACTGCAAGGTAACAGGGAGGGTGCAATACGTTGTCGATTCGAATCGATCGATTCGTCTGTGTGGCAGTCGAATCGTCTCACCGGAAGTCGATTCGCGAGTCTTAAACACAATAGCGCTTCTTAAGGTATTAGGATACCCAAAATGACCATAGTTAGAAACAAAACTTTTAAATGAGCGCTCGCATAGGAAACCCCGGCAATCTATACATTGTCTGAAAGCTTAATATTTTTAGAATTCAATGTCGAGATCAAAATTGTAGAAGAAGAAAACGCGTAATATATATTAAGAGGGAAAGCGAAATCCAAGGCTTCGCCTTAATCACGTTCGTTTCCCCCACGCGAGAATTTGGAGCGACACGGTTGACATCGGAAATGTTTCCTCACACTTCGTCCTCAAAAGAGGTGTCTGAGATTTTTCCATTTTTTTCTCTGTTTTTTCCCTACACTCCCCTGAAGATTGATACTAAAGGTGTTCACGTATCCTTCCACAAAACAGGCCATAAATTTAAACTGAAGCGAATTTCAAAACAGCCGACAGCTTTTTGCAAAGGACGTATCTTAAAACATTCGTGCTGGTTTGCAGCCTAATCGGTCAGAGGATGCGGGAAAACGAGCTTAAAATGTTCACCCTTCACCGAGATTTTGTTTTATTTTATAGAGAAAAAGACGGAAAACCATTTGATAGCTTGATTCTTGTGCGTCTGGGTGTTACGAATCTGCTCATGGTGAACTGAGAGTAAATGACTCTCTTCTAGCTTCTCGCCATCCAGTTACTTTAACAATTTTTCCTGATTAAAATATGAGCCGCAATCGATTGAAGCGAGACTGTGTGCACGGTCATCTCTGAAGGGTATTCTGTCGCTCCTTCGCCGTTTGGGCTCCTTTGCCGATGTAAATTGACAGCGCGACTTTTTCTTGCGCTTTCGCGAGGACATCACGACAATAAACACAGTAGAGCTAAGATAATTTTTCTGGAAAGGGTAATGATACCGAAGGCGATTAGAAGGAAGGCTTGGGTGCACGCTTGTTTTATTGTGATGAAATGCACGGCTACGAGTTCATATAAGACGCGACTTGCGGTGAATATTAGTTTATAGCGGCGACAGAACTGTTGGCAGAAAATTAGCCATAACAGCATCACAAATCACAAAAATAGTTTTTCGTAATTCTTTTAAAAAGTAAAACAGCTTTTCTTCCCGTTCTTTTTGCAAAAATGTTCATTCTAGTCTAACTGATTCGATCATGAAAATTCTGGTATTTTCAATTTCAGGACAAAATCCGGGTATCCTTATACCTTAAAACAGCAAGATTCCCTTCGTCGTCAACTGAAGGTCCTATTTTCTTATCAACTTGCTTTCATGGAGGGCTGTTTTTAGAGTCTTTCAGTTCACAATATTTACGAGGAAACATGAAGATGGAAACCGCTTAGACAACAGCCTTACTTCGCTAACAACGATTCTAAACAACTTTGATTCCACTGACTGTTTGTAACGGGTTGATCACGACATCAGGATCAAAAATATCTCAACGAAACAACAGTATTTATATTTGATTCAGCTCAAATGACTTACCCGAGTAAGGATTCCGAAGCAGTTCCCTTTTCCAATTGAGCCTCTAAGCACTCGCAAACGTTTTATTGGAAGCAAAATAAGCCTTCAGCAGAGTTCGTGCTCTAAGAGTTACATCTGGCGATAATCACTCAAGGAAAACTAACTGATGCCTTAATATATACTTTTACCACATGAGCCACATGTCAACATATTGCAATTGTAATTTGTGGAATACAGCCCCCATGTCGACTTAATCTAAATTCAGTTCCAGAATGGCACATAGCGGGGCCAAATTATCCCTAACTTTTTATTTTCACCGTCATAATTTAACAAATTTCCCGTTATTTAACCACATTGCCTGTATATTGGCTGCCACAGTTGAATTCCTTTTGGCTTCACTCAATTTTAGCATGTGAAGGCTTGTCTGTACATAAAACAAAATCCTAGCCACTGTTAAAATAACACGCTTGGTTTTACCAGCACAAGCAAACTCCAAAACGAAAGTCGAGTGTACCGGTTCAATTGAACAGTTCTGATGGTCATCGGTTTCCATCACGTTCGGTGTTTTAAAATGAGCTAATTACGTTTATGTAGACGTCCGCATACGCATGTTTCAACTACGAGGTAGTTAAGTTGGTCAACAGTTGATTCTTGTTGACTTAAGGTGATTCGTCACAATAAGTGAGTTTCGAATTGTCGAAAAGAGAAGAACCACGTCGAGGTTCAGGGGAATCATTTTCGTTTTCCTTTGTTGTTAACAAAAAAATATGCAAATTATTCATCTGAACCCCGACTTGGTTCTTTTGTTCTTCTATAATTCAAAACTAGCCTATTGCATGGCGTATCCTTACTGCGCATAATTTATAATTATGGCATCATTTGGCGCGCTCTCGTGCGCGCGTACATTAGAAACGTGGCGTATTTGCCTAGACATTAGGTTTTGTCAGCCAAAATTTTCCCTTTGTTGTCGTGTATAGGGGCTTTTCGAGAGTTTCACTTCCATTGCTGAGCGAGAGGTGCCCTGCCACCTTCCGGGATCTTTCTACATCAAGTGGATCAGAGCTTCGTTCAGGAACATGGCGTTTATTGTAGATCTTGACTCATTTCGTTACAGGCAGAACTCAAAGCTCTTACTGACAGGCGAATTGTCATATGCGAATTCCGACCAATAATATTCGAACAGCTCATTCACTTACGTAAGCTTAGCGAGTAGAAGAAATTCTCACTATTCACACCTTTACAATTTAAAGCTCATTTCACATTCCAAAGACTTTCTTCTAAAGGCAGGTGGAAAACACCTAAATGAATCGCTTCATGATCAGAAAGACTTTGATGTTTGCGAACTTCACAGAAAAACGTCCCGTAACACCACCATTTTATTGGTGTATTTACTGGTAATAGGCACACGAAAAACATATTTCAAGGACAAAAATAGTTTAATAGTAGAAGTTGGATTCTTTACACATAAATGATGTGAAACTCTGCATTTGGAGCCAGGGAGGAATAAGGGATGATGACGAAGTGGTCCATTATCCTTACATCATTTGCAAGATCAGGCAATTTGGGAAATTACCATACTGAAAGATTATTGCCCAGACAAACGTACACATATTCAATTAGGCTCTAGGTTTCACTACTATTCATAGTGTTTGTTACATAATAACATTTTTTTCGGTTGTTTAAGTTGCGAATATTTCTCGCTCAACTTCGTAAAAACATTCAGAATAACAGGCATGTAGGGCGAAAACCAGCTCGGTGACGCCGTCCTTTTATTGCGTTTTTTCCTATGTTATGTCCTATGCATGGATATCAATTGCGCGAAGTTTGAAAAAAAACCTTAATAGTACATTCTTTTAGAGGGAATTACCTTAAAAGATATTAAAAAGTTTTATCAACATTGTCTTCTATGCTATCGATTTGTAGACATCCGCTAGTGCCATAACCGATTCTAATGAAATTCCTTTATTGCATGGTTTTCCTTGTTTTTAATTGATGTATATGTTTTCATCTTAAATTTCCCTGCACAAAAGATATAGAAGACATAACTTGAATTGTACTTAGCAGTCTATAAAAAGGGCGATTCCTCCTGACAAATGGCTAAAACTGGAAACGTCTGTGCCTGAGTATTTTTAAGGTGGTCAAGTTTCCTTGTCGACTCTGTTGATAATACTGAATTCATTATAAAGAAGGAAGATGGCCAATTGTCCATGAAACTTCCGTTTCAGCTGTTTTAAGGTCTGTGTTTAAGTTTTGACCCCAGTTGATCAGAGTTATAGCCCTACATGTTTTATTTTAAATTAACCGTGCAAAAAAGATAGAAGCGGACGTAACTTTAATTTTGCATAGCAGACTATAAAAAGGCGATTCGCTTTCACTAAGGGCTAACGCTCGAAACGTGGGTACTTGAATCTCTTTCCTGTGGTCAGGTTACCACATCAACTGTTGATAATAAAGAATTCGTTATAAAGAAGGCCGCAGGCCGATTCTCCATAAAGCTTCCGTTGCAGCTGTTTCGAGATCCCTTTTAAGTTAACTTTTGACCCAAATTGATCAAAGTGAGTGGCATAAGTACACACCTCATTAATCAATTCTGTGCCGTATTTCAACTGAAATGTGTCGATTATAACCGCATAAATGATCTAAACATTAGCTAGTGTCCTGTGTTTGAGTAGCTCTATGTTGAACTTTATCAGCTGTTTTAACATTTTTTCTTGTGAGCCTAATGACCTTTTTTTGGTTAAAACTAAGCCAAGAGGTATGGAAAATTTCTCTCTTTTTAGAATCCAACTTTAACAAGGTCAACTATCCCAGGGAAGCTAAGTTTAAGTAGACAGAAGCTGATATTATGAAAAAACAAAGACCGACTACAAACAAGGTGTCTTTTAATAACAAAAGAAAAATAAATGAAATGATAATAATGCCATTTGTTGTATGGTTGCAATCATTGACATATATTAGTTCTGAATATAAAGCAAATTAAAGGGCAGAAAGGTTTCATGTCCAAATGAAAATCGGACGTTTCTTTATGTTAATTTACAGTGACTGGTCTTACCTGGTGTTACGTTGGACCATATTTATTGACCAATCTGATTGGATGACGGGACTAATTGCGACGGCAAAGCGACGTCCTGTTTTCCTATGCTTCCTATCTATAATTTTAGAAGAAGCTACTTCTTCATCTTTAGCCGATAAGACCATCAACAAAAACCCTTCCTTTTTGTCTTTTAATTATGTTTACGCCAACTGTGTACGTGAAATAGGTCTGAAATAGGGTATCAAATTTTTGGTCAGGTCTGAAATAGATATAGGATAAGGAAAATCGCAGATTTTTGTCTGAAATAG
The DNA here is from genome assembly GCA_016490735.1 of Pachyseris speciosa. NCBI lineage: Eukaryota > Metazoa > Cnidaria > Anthozoa > Scleractinia > Pachyseridae > Pachyseris > Pachyseris speciosa. The sequence continues at coordinate 1,006,476 of JAEMWC010000138.1, read as the reverse complement.
GGTGACGGTTTCAGGAAGCGGACCGCACACCCCCACCCAGGGCTTTCACTTGAAAAATCAGTTTTAAAAACTATTTTCGGTCTGCAAAGCCCGTGTCAAACGCCGTACTTTACATTAGCCGTACTTTACTGTCGATTCGTCTATGTTAGCAGACGAGTCGTGTTACCGGAAGTCGATTCGCGAGAGTCTTAGACAGAATACCGTTGAAAGGCAACGGGGTGGGTGGAATAGCTTGTCGATTCGTCTGTATTGGCAGTCGAATCGTCTCACCTACATTACATTACTTTATTTACCCTCGGATTTTAGAGTAGCTTGTGCAGCTAATATCTCCGAGCATTTAACCAACAGATGAGAGACAGACCACCACACCGGGAACTACGTCCTCTACTCTTTTCGAATAGTGTGTGGGTTCTTTTACGTCCCACAGAATCAATTATGAAGAGTTGTGAGACGGGGCCTACGGTTTATCGTCCTTATCCGAGAAGACTAGAAAGTCTAACCATTTGCAGATTTTATTACAAAGGCAGCACTATCTCCTCAATTATTTAAGACCCTGAGTGTTGGTCCGGCCGGGGTTTGAACCCGCGACCTCCCGCACGCTAGTCCAGTGCCCTGCCACTGAGCTAACCGGTTGGCGAGAGTCTTAGACTCAATACCGCTGCAAGGCAACAGGGAGGGTGGCATACGTTGTCGATTCAATTTAATGTCATTAAAACTAGACCAAACACTAGTGTTTGGTATGATTGACTTCAGTGAAGAAATCATTCTTAGCTATCTGACTGACATTTCACGGCCGAGACCGCTCTATCATACTGCCGCCAAACTACTGTCATATCTTAGGTTTATGCCTCTGTACTTCTCTCAATATACCTAATAAGGTGGAAAAGAAAATGATGACAGCTTTTTATTTGTGGCAGCGAAATTCGCAAACAGTCATTTACCAAAAATTTAATTATGTCTCGTTCAACTTTTATTTTGGGACAAGAACAGCAGCGACTGAACACAAAGATTTTTTCCACAGACGAAAACGGAAGAAATTTAAAGTAAAAAAAGTCTAGAAGTTGTTAAACTAACAATCAAAAGTAAAAACATCATTTCAACTTTACATGCCCAAACTAATAAATTAGCACTTGCTGTCCTCACGCCATGAAGAGAAATACTGCTCTGACACCTGGCACTTTCAGTGCAAAAGTGCAATTGACAAAATTGGAAACATAACAAATGAACACATTAGCAAGGAGCAAAACGTTAGGAAGTCTTTTCGAAACGTGCTTGATGACAATCTTTTGCACACTTTTCAGCCTCTGTTCTTCTGTGCCCACTATTCCTTATGTCCAGTGTTCCTCTCTGCCCTCTGTTCCTCTGTGCCATTGTTCTTCCCTGCCTAATGTTCCTCTGTGCCCATTGTTCTTCCCTGCTTAATGTTCCTCTGTGCCCATTGTTCCTCTATGCATACTATTCTTCTGTACCTACTGTTCCTCTGTGCCCACTGTGCCTACTGTTCCTCTGTGCCTACTGTACCGCTGTTCCTACTGTTCCTCTGTTCCTCTGTGCCTACTGTACCTCTGTTCCTACTGTTCCTCTGTTCATACTGTTCCTCTATGCCCACTGTACGTCTGTGCCTACTGTTCCTCTGTTCCTACTGTTCCTCTGTGCCCTCTTTCCTCTGTGCCTACTGTTCCTCCTTGCCTAATGTTCCCCTGTTCCTCTATGCCCGCTGTTCCTACTGTTCCTCTGTGCCCACTGTTCCTCTGTTCTTGCTGTTCCTCTATTCCCACTGTTCCTCTCTGCCCACTGTTCCTAGTGCACACTGCTTTTGCTCCTCTGTGTGCCCTTTGTTCCTCTATGTTCCCCGTACCCTGCTGTTAGTTAATAATTAACGATTTCAGTTCCCGGTATATGAGAGTCGACCCCTTCATCCTGAAGCATCATCATCATGAAAAGGCTGTTCGCCGCCATGTTGGATTTATAACAACTAGTTCCCATGCCCCAGTCGGGTTGTTTCATCATTCAGCTCCCTCGTCGTGTCCTTCGTGTGTACTGGTTGGGGTACTTACCTGGGAGCGTGTTTCAGGAGCAAGCTCCCTGGTGTGTACTGGTTGGGGTACGTACCCGGGAGCGTGTTGCAGGAGCGTGCTGCGGGAGCAAGCTCCCTCGTGTGTACCGGCCTTAAACTCTTAAAGGGAAACAAGGGTCTAGAAAAATTTTACCTGCTTAAATGAAAGGCCATGCACACAGGATTTCAAATCTGGTATTCGTTTGGTTAAGCGCTGTTCTGAATTTTATTCAGATGACTTTGAAATTGCGCTAAATTGCCGCTTTTGAGAGCACGGGGCCGCCATCTTGGAACTGAGAAATGATATCGATGCGGTGACGTAACATTAGTTGGCAAACAGAGGATTTCTGTGAAGATTGAGTCATTTTGATTCAATATCTTTCTGTTAGCTGTAACAACACTTACACAAATGCTAAGGGAAGGGTTACCTTTCAGGTACTACCTTCGTATGAAAGAATGAGAAGATTGTGGGTCCCAAAAATAAAAACGTGGGTATAAATTACTGCCTTGAACTGCTTTGACTGTGTTCAAGTTACATCAGAGGACTACACGCGAGATCTTCAGGTACGTGAGATTGTTTTCATTCGTGTTTAATGCCTTTATTAAAAATGTGCTTGTTATGGAGTTCCTCGCTTTCCTCTTCTGTTTTCTTTACTAGTGAACGGTTTTCTACATTTTTTGGACACACGAACTCACAGCATTAGCCGTGCATATTTTATCATGCAAGCATACCGGCATACAATGTCTGTGGCCTTATATGTTGTCGGAATAGTGAGAAAGTAATTATCTAACTTCACAGCGATAGCAATTTTAATTTCATACGAGGACTGTACCGTGAGATCATAGCCTTCCTCGTTTGGTGGAGTGCGTCATAATAAATTTAATTGACCCTTGTTTATTACCTTACGGGCACAGCTTCTGGGAAGAAAGGGGAGAGGAAGGAAGCTGATTTGCTGAAGCTGTCCCTTCCATTTTCAGCTCGCAATGCATAAATAACTCCTTTAGTATGTACTCTAGAATTTCCTTCGATTTTCAAAGAAGGGAGCTTTAAAGGAGCACTGTCACCGGTATTTTTGCTGTTTTTGGTTCAATTCTGCCAAAATTACTGCCTTTTTCCTGTTATCGTGCAAAAAATGCTCCTACAGAATCAGCAATATGAATTCCAATGAAATTCTAGCAGGGAGAGCTAACCTCGATAATTTTTTTGGTGATTTTTCAATGCATCGCTTGAAATTTTGAAAAAACTGGCAAGTTTTTTCAAATTTCAATCCATTTCCACCCTCGTCAACTTAGATGGAATACAGGAGTTTATAGTGTCAATGCAGTACTAATGTCATTGGCAACAAAACTAGACCATTATTTTAAGGTTTCCACTGATGCATTGGCAGTTTTAAGCCTTTTAAAGTGATAGTACAATAGCGTGACACTGCCTTTAAGGGAGTTGAGGTCCCGTCGGTTTCACTGATTTATTTTTGTATAGATACGTAGGTTCAAGTCAGTGTTGCAAATTATTATCCCGGCAAAGAATCATTACCCTTGGCATCGCATCTTTAAGGCCGCTGTATTATTACCACCTTCTTCTGGGCATTCATTTTGGATTGCAGAGACAACGCAAGAAGGAATCACCCGTCCATTTCCCTTTCCAAAGCTGTTGTGAACTGTCGGTAGGCAGCTAATCTCATGCTCAGTGAAATAATAATTTCAGAAAATGATACGATTTAAGGGCTCCTGTCCCAAAATAATATAAGCCTTGAGGATTCAAAAGTTTATTCATTTTTATCTTAGTTATTTGCATGCATTAAACATGTTTTAAAAATGAAATCAACCTTGTTTAACTTTTTCATGTAGATAAATAAACCTGTTTAACCCGCGGTGGTAGGTGTTGACGTCCACGATTACTCTCTTGTGTAGTCTCGCAATTTACTTGAATTGTGTATTTGTAAGCGAGACCAGGAATACTGTTTAGCCTGACGACAAGAGCCTGAGTTTCATCGGAGACAAATGACTGGAACCAAAATTCGTTCCAAGAAATGAACATCCGTTCAACAAAACATTCGAGTTCCCGTAACGAAGTCCAGACTATAGTATTTTAACCGTTTAACCTGTGCACAGCAGCTCGCTCACGGGAGGAAATGTTCACAAAATCAAGCACGCGAAGCAAGTCCGACAAGAGCAGTCCTTAAAACATCCGCTAACAAACAGACAAGTTGAACGGACTCTTGTTCTGTTATGTATCTGTGCAGCGTTCCTAAATAAACGGACAACAATCATGCCTGGCGAGCATATTGTGCTATTATAATCGCTACGCGTTCGGTTATTGGAATAGTCGATTTTTTAAAGTCGGTCTCCCAGAACGGCCATCTCCTACCAGCAAATGCTTTCGGTTTCTGTAGACATAACTTGGCAATTGCCGCAGATGCACTATTCGTGATCTGCCAAGGCGCGATCGATGGAATGGTACGCTCGGCTTCGGTTTCTTCTGTTTCTTGTTGACCTTGATCCATGCTGAAGTCAACTTCTTGTTCTGAGGACCGGCCGCTTTGCGGTTCAAACATAAGCGGGTGTATTGCCACATTTAAAGAGATATCTAGCTCAAGAATGGAATCCTTCTCACTTGACATCTTTTCAAGCCAGCTTCTCCTTGTCTAATGTGACGTCACAGCAAAGATGGCGGCCCACGGGAAGGAAATATGAATTTAATTTTTGTCCTCGGTTACCGGCAAAGAAATTGATGACAGGTCAAATCAATGTTATTATCAGCTATTTCACCGTATGAACTTTCATTTTAGGTGAAATTTTTCTAGATCCTTGTTTCCCTTTAACAACATTTTTCAGTTTTGTGACAGCAGTAAAATTCTGTCATTTACCTACTATTTGGAAGTAACCGAGGTGAAAAACACTTCATTTGCTCATTTTTTCGACTATCAGACAAATTGTAAAAAAAATTTAAGAGCTTATCTGGTTTTGGGGGACGCAACCTCAAAATTAGAGACGTTTGTATGGATTTTAAACTATGTTTTAAAGTCATAAGTTGGTCTTTTTTGAATGCAAAACCATCAAACTTGGTCAAATGGCCATTCTCAACGTTATCTTTCATGTGATGGTGTCAATTTATCAATTTGAAGCTCGCCCCAGTTCCCTGCGCAACTCCGGAACGGCCTATGGCGCACTGATGTGGTTCGTACATATGGTTCGTAGACTCAGCAGCCTGGCCTTCTTTTTGACTTTGCGTGCATTTTATTAAGTTTGTGTGCGTTGCGTCTTATTAAGTTTGTGTGCATTTTATTAGGTTTGCGTGTATGTTATTAAGTTTGCGTGTATTTTATTAAGTTTGTAAGTGTTGCATTTTACTAAGTTCGGAAGCCATCATGAATTAAGTTTGCATGCAGTTTTTTTTAATCTGTACACATTTTTTTTAAGGTTTCGTGCGTTTTATTAACTTTGAATGTACTCTTTTAAGTTTGCACGCATTTTTTTTTAACTTTGCAGGCTTTTTGTTAAGTTTGTGTGCAAATTATTAAAATTGTATGTGTTTTGTGTCTACGATGTACGTATTTTGTCCAAACCGGCCACCATAAAAATTATATCTTTCAAGGTACATAGTGGAGCTGGGTTCTTCACAAAATTTTAAACGACTGAGGAAAACATCAACTATTTTATCATGGCATCAACAAATCTAAACACCATTCAAAATGCTGTTTTATCAGTTGTGATGAATGACACCGAGAGTCATCACGCAATGCATCTTGAAGAGCCTGACAATATAAATGCGTGTACCTTAGTGCCAACCGTTTTCCTACGACATAGGAAAACGAAATTCGAACTTCCATTTTCGTTTTCCGTTTTCCTACGACTTGGGAAAACGGAATTCGAACTTCCATTTTCGTTTTTCGTTTTCCTACGACTTGGGAAAACGGAATTCGAACTTCCATTTTCGTTTTCCGTTTTCCTACGACTTGGGAAAACGGAATTCGAACTTCCATTTTCGTTTTTCGTTTTCCTAACACATTGAAAAACGGAATTCGAACTTCTATTTTCGTTTTTCGTTTCCGTATTTTTGTCATTTCTGTATTTCATTTAAACCGGAAGAGTGTCGACCCTTCCTGTGAATGAGCATTCTTATGGAGTTACAAATCACGGAATGAAATTGCTTTTTAGGTCCCACTATTAAGTTAAACAATTTCAATAGGCTGTTTAGACCTAGATAACTGTATAAATGTAACGTAAATATCGCCTTTCTCTAAATATCTCGAAATAGTTTTCTAAATATCTCGAAAAAGTTTTAAATATCTCAGAAATATCTGGCTTTATTTTCATAAATATTACAGTAACAACCTCACAAAGTAGCCTGTCTTCTAAAATGGCAACCCAAATTTCAGCATGTTAGCAAATGTCCTTGTACAGAATACTACAAAACTCCAAACGATTTTACATAAAGTCGGCCTTAGACTTATTTCAGTACCCAACAGCCTCCAAGAAGACTAGGCCGAGTTATCGATTATTTACTCGGAGCATTAGCGCTGCCTCTACGCGGTCTAAAAGGGACACTATTGTATGGTTTGTGTGTGAGTTAGCCTCAGGTTCAGAGGGTACGTCAACTGGAACTGTAATCACTGCATCTGACCTTTCAGCATCAGCATCCGCCATTCTGTTGAACGGGCAATCGCTAACATAAGACACATGGCATACATTATAAATGGAGAATACTGACATTGAATCTGATTACTGCAGGCCTATATGAAGTGATTTGTTTGAATTTCTGTCACTTTAATGGTAATGCCCTAATTAACATTGAACCAAGTAGCTTTCTTTCTCAATTTTCCTAGGAACATGATTTAAATAATTTTTCCTTATCAAATTCCGAATATAATTTTTTCCTAAATATCATGGGTTGTTCTAAAGATCTCACAAAATACCCGGATATTTGTATCTAGGCCTAAGGCTTTTCATGATAGATTTGGAATATAACCTCGTACTACGATGATGATCAGTCAACTGTGCCTTCAGCAAGGGACGTCATGATGATGATGCCATGATAACTGCAAAACCTTTTTTACACTTCGCAAACTACAGCCTCTTAGATTCGGGTGACGGTTCTTGATTACCTCAAGATCAGAAGGTCTTCATAGCTGTTATTTAAATTTCCGCAATAAGAAAACGGCGCGACCGAAAGACTTCATCAAAGGGTATTTTCTAAGACGGTCATCTTGTTTCTTATCATCCGAGGTTTGTTAGCGACACAAAGTGCCAACATTCTTCTGGTTCAGGTGAACTAGGATTCACATAAGGATTTATATAAAGGAGGTTGGAATATACGACCGCTAAACTAGGGAGCACCTAGGGGGTGGTGGGGGGAGGCATGCTCCCTGGGAAATTTTGAAATGTTGGAGTAAACAAGTTGCGTCAAAAGGAAGGAAAATGAAAAAGAGATCGACATTATTTTATCGATGCGCATTCGAGTTTATATTTACAAATCTACGTTAAATTCAGTTGATGTGACTTTAGCAATTGAGGTCAGCAGGCTGAACAGGCTTATCTTAGCGCCCCCAGTGATGCATGCCGGACTGCAGATCCAAAATACGCTCAATTTGCGGCTGTGAGCGACATGCTCTGTGTTTATTGTTTTACATTACCAGGTCCTGCCTTATCTTATTTTTTCAGCACGTTTCTGTGGTAACCGAAAGTTTTTAGACGTTAATGTCTTAATTTTAGGGGGTTCGACCGAAGCCTCCGAACCAACCTTAGATCCGCCCCAGGAAATACAGAAATGACAAAAACACGGAAGTGAAAGACGAAAATCAAAGTTCAAATTCTAGTTTTCATTGTGTTAAGAAAACGAAAGACGAAAAACGAAAATCGAAGTTCGAATTCCGTTTTTCAAAATATTAGGAAAAACGAAAATGGAAGTTCGAATTCCGTTTTCCCATGTCGTAGGAAAACGGAAAACCAAAATGGAAGTTCGAATTCCGTTTTCCCATGTCGTAAGAAAATGGAAAACGAAAATGGAAGTTCGAATTCCGTTTTCCAATGTCGTAGGAAAACGGAAAACGAAAATGGAAGTTCGAATTCCGTTTTCCAATGTCGTAGGAAAACGGTTGGCACTAAGGTACACGCATTAATATAGTGACGGCAGAACAAAGACTTTCTCGTTTTAGAGATTCCCTGTTTTAGAGATTCCCCATTTTAGAGATTCTTTGTTTTAAAGATTCCCATTTTAGAGATTCCCCGTTTTAGAGATTCCTCATTTAAGAGCTTCCCTGTTTTAAAGATTCCCCGTTTTAGAGATTCCTTATTTTAGAGATTCCCCGTTTTAGAGATTCCTTGTTTTAGAGATTCCCCGTTTCAGAGATTCCCTATTTTAGAGATTCCTGGTTTTACAAATTCCCCGTGTTAGAGATTCCCTATTTTAGAGATTCCCCGTTCCCCATTCCCATTTCTACATTGCCCGTTCCATCCTTTAGAGTGTCGCCTGCCGCCCTTCGGTTGTTTACGTTATCTTGTGTCATACGATGAATGTCAGCCAATCAGATTTTACCGGAAATCCATGCGGTTTTCTGCGGTAAGGAAAAGTACTGCTATTGTTTGAATAATCCTTTAACAACCATTGGTGCGTTTTCTTTGATGAAAACGTCAAGAAACAAAGAATTCACTAAAAAAATCTGCCGGTGGAACATCAGAATCCTTTATTTATCGTAAAGCGATCAAACTTTGATTCTGCAGCAGCACGTCTTGCAACAAGTGCGCCAGTGAATGTCACTGGGAAAGTCAAAAAACCGTGAACACTTTGATTTGATTTTGACAGGTCTGTTGCGTAGCTACAAAATTGAGCCTCACGTTGCTTAAAGTCGCTCGAATTTCCTCTTTGCTTGCATAAATACACAAGGTTAAACTAAAAACGAAAAAACTACAGGGTAACAGCCATTTTTGGAAGGAAAAGCGATCAAAACAAAGTTCGTGACTGATCGAGACAACGTTTTGTTAATTAATTTGCGGTTTCATCTCGCGTTTGATTGGTGGCTACGCAATGGATCTGTCAAAATCAAATCAAAGTGTCCACGGGTTTTTGACTTTCACAGTAAAATGATCGTCCATTGTTGTACGCTGTACTTCCACGATTTGATTTTCTGATTACTCTGTGAACTTCGACTGACTCCTCAGTCGTGGCAGCACAATCCACCTTCTTTTGATTTTCGACTTCCTGGTTCCATATCTGTTCCAAGGGACTCACCACAACACCACAAAGATGTTTTGGAATCAGTAGAACGATGAATTTTTTTCATCGCTTTCGGAACAACTAGTAAATGACTCTCTTTCCAAATCCCGTGAAAAGTACAGCTGAAACGTCTTAAGCAAACGATCCTTGGGATGCATTCCATCGGCTCTTCCTTCAAGGATTTGTGAAGGCTAGTTTCGAATTGTTTGTGCATAGTTCATAGACGGAAATGGTTATGAAACCTAGCAAAGTTCTTTGTTGTATGTTTGGGGGTTGAGCGTGCACAATAACAATAGGTGGTTACGCGTGCTCATGCAACTACCCAATAGAAACATTCTGATTACGTAATTCATGCATAGTACACTGAGTACATGATTGCAAAACAAAGAAATGTGCATGGTCATGGACCCTTCAACATAAATCTTGGCCTCTTTGTTTGCTCCTTTGATGTTTGCCGGGTTTCCTAACCATTTCCCTCTATCAACTATGGTTTGTGCGAGAAAGACTGTGAAGTGATAAGTGACTTCTAAGTTCAATTTTATTGCTATTGTTGTTAAGGAAGTCGTTCCGAAAGAAAGTAATACCACGTGACCACGTGAAACGTGACAAGACCTTCAGACGACAATGAAAATAACTGCTTCCTAGGGCCTGTCCATATGTAGGTGGGGGACCCCAGGAAGGAGAGGTACCCCGCCTCCGTGGGGTTACCAATCTCTCCATACAATCTCTCTTTATTTCTCGATCGCGTTCACATGTGAAGTGGAGTACCTCACCAAGGCGGGTTGCCCGGTCAACCTGGGCGGGTAACCCGCTTAGCTGGGGTGAGTTTTCTCCATGTGAATGCTGGAAGTGGGGTGGGGTGATGTTCATCCGGGCAACTGTCTCTGAATTCTTTTGTTGATATACGGTCTTAATGACCACGCGATAGCATTTTAAACCTCACCCCAGCGCCCCGGGGTTGCATGTGAAGACCAGCGTTTTTTGACCACGGGTAGGTAGGGTACCTCACCTTCCCGGAGTTTCCCACCGCCATGTGAACAGGCCCCTAGACTAGTAAACGTGCTGCAAACTTAACTTGTAAATGTACATTTTCTTCTCAGAACACGGATATCGGTTTGCTATTTGCACTTGGTAGAACTTTCTATCTTTCTTATGTTTCAGGGGATTGGGGAAATTTAGTGCATCAGTGGACCAGCAATTTGGGGATAAAGCTTATACTGGACTGGACGCGGCAAAATTATTCATGAATAAATAAATCGGGCTTGTTTAATTGTTTGAAAATATTAGTGTTGTTTACCATTTACAAAACAAACCAGGAAATTTCGGTTGGAAAGTAAGTTATGGAAAGCCTATTTTTGGTCTTCCCAAACGGAAAATTTCCGAAAAAAAAAAACGGGATTTCTTGAAAGGTAGTCCACAATTCCCAAACGGAATTTCCAAATGTACGTTCCATTTGCTCATTTCTACCAGTTCCAGTCCTTTCGGCTTGGATTGCTCTATGACCGTTGGGAATGTTTGTGTAAATGAAACACGCGCGTCCCAAGGAAATTTTCATTTGGGTGTTTTGTGCGTACCATTTACTGCAACCGCAATCTTATACCCAGAGTCCGGAGAGACTCTGGGATAATGGACCGCCATTTTCCCAGAAAATCTGGGGTAAAACAATGGAAGCAGTTACGGGCCAGCCAATCAAAAAACGTGATTTTTCCATTATCCCAGAGTCTCTCCTGGCGACTAACCGCTTGCCAAAGAGCCTGAGGACTCTGGGTACGAGACTGCTGCAATCGTCGACCAACCGGTTTTTCCGATTAAATGGTAAACAACCTAGGGTTCCAACACCAGCGTCGAGACTCTGTTAAATGTATTCAAACCAGGTTCTGTATACTCCGCACACCTGCTTATCTTCACAGCGTGACTTAAATTCAGTTGTCTTATTGTGTCAATCTTGAGTTTATTTAACTATCTATTTTTGCGGACAGCAGTCTCAGCACCCGGGGAGGGGGTTACTGCCACATATGGGTTATATAGGTATGTGTGGCCCCAAAGGGTATGGTTTTTTAGCCGTTTGGTCTGAAATAGGGTATCAGTTTTCACTATTTTGGTGTGAAATAGGGTATGGTTTGTGTCTCTTGAATTCGGTATGGTTTTTTAGAAGAAGCTACTTCTTCATTTTTAGCCGATAAGAGCATCAACAAAAGCCCTTCTTTTTTGTCTATTAATTATGTTTACGCCAACTGAGTACGTGAAATAGGTCTGAAATAGGTTATCAAATGCTTGGTCAGGTTTGAAATAGGGTAGGGTAAATCGCAGATTTTGGTCTGAAATAGGGTAAGGGTTTCAGGAAGCGGGCCGCACACCCCCACCCAATTTTTCTGGGAGTTCCCCCCTCCCCGGGTTCAGCACGTGTTGCGGTTACAGCATGTCCTTGCAATCGGCTACACACGCCGGTTTCAGTTCCTTTATACTGTTTGTTACTAGAAATTATCAGAATAATATCACGTTGTAAAAAAAATCAACTTCCACTTGGTCATCTTATCTCCATCTCATGGCTTTATTTTGATTCGGATTTAATTTGCAGTTTCTGAAACAAATATAAAAACATCTTTGATCGAATATGTAGTCTATGTAGTAGGACAGATAACAGAACCGGGAGATAAGTCCTGTGCTCCTGTTACATATAGCAACAGATCTGGAGCCGCAAAACTGTAAACTCCCTCCCCCCTCCTACCTAAACCATAGACATCAATGGGCTGTGTGGCGCTTGGGCCGTGGGAAAATCACCTATCCCACAAAAGCCCCAGCTGAATACAGAACCAAACTGTCCAAACTGTCTGTTGGCCCAATGTTAAGAGATCGGAAACTAACGAACAGTGTTTTGGGCGCGCTCTAAGCTTCGGGTAGTATTTCCTGTTCTCTTCTAATTTCGCTTTGTGCCTCAGTGACACAAATAAAGGGCTCTATTGAAGCTAGTTGTGCAATGGTTTGGTCTACACTAAGATAATTATTGACCTCACCGTCATTGAATACCGACTTCCCGGCCTGGTAAATATCCGCTTCTACCCTAGTATTGAGCAAGGTAATAGTGATAAAGTGCCTTTCTAAACATGTTTTAAGCAGATGTTACACGTTGAAACGTTAGCTGAAACTTGTGTGCAACGGCGATGAGAAATAAGTTTCAGCAGGCATTGCATCGTGTAACATGAAAGGTCGAAACCTGTTTGGGAACCAGTTGAAAGTGGTCTCGAAATGTTGTTGGTTTACGCAGCGTAGCGTGACAAGACCGAGCGAGACCAGTTTCACGAAGTGGTGTTAGACGGTGAAACTATTGTTTTTATCACTATTGCCATCGTTGCAGAAGTAGAAAGCGGTTCTACTTTTCGTGAAACTTGTCTCGCAACGGAAGTTCGACAAAGTTTCACGAAACCGACCATGTTACACCGTGCAACGCCTGCTGAAATTTGTTTCGTAGCGCTTTTTGTTACACACAAGTTTCAGCTAAAAGTTTCAAAGTGTAACAGCGGCTTTAGCAGATTTGGTTTTGATTAACTGAGGAATGAAAGAAAGAAAAGAAAACTGGTGCACCGCTTTTTGATTAAAAAAAAAAAAAAACAAAGCAGCGAAAGTTCCCCCACACCAACAAGAAAATAATTGTCTTCTGAACTTGTTAATGGAGGGGTGATAGAATGAAGAGACTGATTCAAATTCTACAACAATTAATTGCTTTCCTGAGAAATGTCTCCCTGCACTCACACTGTTAAATCACCAATTCAATTTTTTGAGTCTAGTGCGCATGCGCTCTAGACTATGTTCACTGTCCACAGTTGCGTTGGAGTATCGACTCAATATTCTTCAATCGATTCGAAAACGTGGATACGCGAACAGACAATAAACCCGCAGGGTGCACAGGAGTTCTGTTCGATCGTACACGAGTGTTTTACCACTTTTAGGTCGATGGTTTCGAACAAATATAAGCTTAAGCTTAAACGAAGCCGTTGTGATCAATTCAATCAGACTGCATTTGCGTGTAAGATTAGTATAATTTCCACTTTTGAGAATAAAAAGCCCTCGGTTGAGGCCAATAAACCCACAGGGTGCAGAGGAGTTCTGTTCGATCGTACACGACAAAGTCTCACCTCGTTAATTTCAAAATATGTTTACTTTGTACGACAAAGATTGTCGAAATGAAATCGTTCTGATTTGTGAATGTTTTCTGCTTCCATATCCTTCTATAATATCCCCCGATCTTGTCTCTCTCGTACGGTTTTCCGCCAAGTTTACTTGCATATACCGCGTCGAACTAACGCTGGCCGCGGGCGCATATGATCTTTGCCCGAAGGGCAACGAATAAGCTTCGGAAATCGGAAAGCGAAGCTTTCCGAACGAGGCACGAATTGCCGAGTAAAAGAAGAGTAAAGGGAGGAAACAAGCGTCACGTGACTAGTTCGATGTGAACCGCAATAACTGGTGACGGAAGTGGGCAGTGACCGGAAACGGGAGAGTAATCTGTCGGCGTGAAGGATAAAAACATGGCAAGTTTGTCTTTCAAAAGGCCAGCTCCACTCAAGGAAAACCCACCGGAGGGAAAAAAAAAATTCGAAACCGTCCACCAGGGTAACACAAATAGAGCTAGACAGACTAGATAGCCAGCAAATACTAACAACACGTTTATTCTACGAGGTCACAACATATACCCTTCAAACAATAGCTAACTAATAAAAATAATAATTAGAACAATTCTCACGCTTCGACAATTCTCAGCAAACCTTCGAGCATCAAAGTCTCCTCTTTTTCTGAAAACGTCCGACGCATATGTGTCGAATGTTCACTTGTCTATGACATGATCTTGAATATAGTGATCTTCTCTATCACCGAAGCCCGGGCACCGAAGTCACGGCTAACCGCACGCTGACGGAGGGGACTGAATAGGGGTCAGCAAATCCGTCGATCCGTGCTAATTTTTCGCAAAATCCGACACTCCGCAGATATTTTTACAAAAATCCGAATCCGCACCGACAAGAAAGCCAACTAGGCACATCGCGAAGTGTTACACGCGAGCGCGAGACGCGAAACAAAGAAAGGAAAGACATCCTCGTGCTTGCGCGCGTCCCCATCGCTCTAAGATTAAAATGTTTGCTGCTGACATTTGAAACCTGATGTCATTAGAGCAGCGTGCATTTTTGTATTTGGGTTACGTTTTAGGTCTTTTCGAATCAATCAAAGGACAGGTTCCCACATGTCTTCGAAACGTCAAGTTACCATGTTTAAAACAGTATAGCGAAATCTAAGGTTTAATTCCCACCATGACCACTGTTTTGTAATCATTAAAGAAATCTAATGTCAAGACAACAGAAGTCTCGTAGTATAAAACATAGCAATCCGTTTGAACCTCATATGCTCGTGTAGTTTCACTACGCTTTTCCAATTGCTGGAATCGACCCAGCACCGAAAGTTGTTTTTATGAAGGAAGTTATCGCCTTTGGCACCTTCTCGGTAAAAAATGCGACGAAATCGATGGTCTTTGTCTCAATGACCTGACCCTCCATGTTGACCGTGCCTATGGTACACGTGGTGGTGAGGACAATGGCTTTTTGTCTGGCCAGAAGCCGAGATCCTGGGGTCCTAGGGGTCCTAGAGTTCTGGAGTCCTATTACATCGTAGGTGAAAGATGTGTTAGCCCTTTAACTACCAAGCATTTTGCCGAAAAACACCTTTTGAAGCTTGTCCAGCCATTTTCTGGCCAGAATCCAGTCAAAAAGAATCAAAACTGCCCAAAACTCTGTTTGCTGGTGGAGCTCCTCGCGCCCTTCTGTCCCTGATGATATTAGCTTTCCAAGTTCGGTCATGCATAGGGTTGAAAAGTTTCACTGCCCCATCTCCTTCTACCTTTCGCTTTTCTTGTCTCGCTTTCTTTTTCTCTTACTGGACATTTTCTTTCGGTGGGAAACGATTTGTGGAAAACTTTTAGGATCATAGGATTAGATGGAAGGAAGTGCAGGTGGGTAGTGGAACAAGATTTTCATTCAAATTTTTGGCTCAACGTCACATGGTTTTTTTCGTGTTTTCTCTGGCCTGTTTGACGGAATCGTGCTCATTCGGGTATGGTTCGAAAGACCCATTCCCCCTACACATGCTACATGTAAAAGTTGTCCATGAGCATCAAATCTGATGACGTCACAAGAGGTACAAGGGACATGGTTCTGCGCGGCCGGTTTTGGCCAGTATGGTAGTCAATGGTACTCGATTTGGCATCTTACGGGCAAATTACGTTGTTTTATGCTCAAAGGTGGATCTTTTTTTCAGAAAATTGTGTCCTTTGCTTAATCTAGTCTAGTTCTAAGGTCAAGCAGAAAAAAATTGAAACAGACCGCCAAGTTAAATTCCGCGATCCCCACTTCAAAACAAACAAAATCCATAATCCACGCTGAAGTATTGAAGAAATCCGTGATCCGCTGAGCGTTCAAAATCCGCCAATCCGCAAAATGTATCCTCAAAATCCGAAATCCGAGTAGTTTTTATTGCCAAATCCGCCGATCCGCGAACCTATTCACCCCCCTCCTGACGAAGCCGACAAACAAACTGATCAATGGTTTCACTGATTTCCTGTGCAATCTGCAGAAACATGTGCCTCTCAAACGGGACGTTTGCCTCTGGAACGAAGTAGTCATCAAGTGTCTGCGAAACCAGTGCTTCTAATGAGCCGACACCAACGGAAACAGAAACGCTTCCAACACTTCCCGACTCGCTGGTTGAACCACTAGCGTTAGCTCCGCTCATCTCGCCGCCGCTTATACTGAACCGCCGTTGAAAACAGAAAAATCTCGACAAATACCTCCATGAAACCGCGAGTGAAAAAGAACGATCCTTAATTGTCGCTTACTGTAGAACCCCGAAACACAAATAGAGACCGCCAGCGAGTACTTCCAACACGTTTATTCTTCGAGGTCACAACACACTAAAAGCGGTGTGATGAGGCCGTAAATCTCCTTTGCCAAAAATGTTAGTTTTCTGACCGTTTCAACAGAATTCTTGTTCAATTTGGCTAAAAAGTGAAAAATTCCAAACCATATACGAAAAATGAGGCCTTTTCATTGAATTTCGTGTTAGTTACAGGGAATCGAAAAATTGAGCCTACCTTACTCTTCTTGTACTGTAAGCCAACCTTTTGTAACCGTGAGCGCCCACAGTACTTTAAACATTCACAAATCAGAACGATTTCATTTCGACAATCTTTATCGTACAAAGTAAACATATTTTGGAATTAACAAGGTGAGACTTTGTCGTGTACGACCGAACAAAACTCCTCTGCACCCTGTTAAACCGAGTTTGCTCCTTTGAGAACAATAAACCCTCTTTTGAGGCTGACATTAATCGCTCTGTCGAAGACAAATCGAATGTTCACACGAACGTTAACATGTTTATAGTCAGTTCCACAGATGTTTGTAGCTAAAACTGTAAGAATTGTGCAGTTTTTTGCTGACTGAAACAGTCAGTTTTCATTGCTATGTACACCTTAAGAGTTGACACAGTGTTACATCAAATTTCTATATTTTTGTCAATGTGAGTGCACAATACTTAGTCTCATGTGAGATAACTAGCACCTGCAGTACTAAATTGTTATCCTTGTTTGGTTATTCGTTTCTTGGTATGAATTAAGATATTAAAATCATACCTAAAGTCAACATTGATCAGTTTAATATATTTTATTCACAAGTTACGTGACAAACTATCTGGTTGTTGAACGTTTTTTAACTTGTTGCTTATGATAAAAACTTGGTAATGTCACCAACTTGACGTTTGAAAGAAATATTTTTCATTTTTATTATGTGGTCTCAGTTTCATAAGTCCGGCCTCGCGTTTCAGCACAAGATTGTAGGATTTTGCACGTTGTTCTTCAAAATTGTCTCTCAAAATTGCACGCACGTTGGGCACAGACTAAACATAATGCTGAAATTCTCCATTTATTTTTAGAAAAAGTGAGACCCCTCCTCCCCCAAGTGAAATGCATGGCCTATTTGAAGTATTTTGAAATTGCCATGAACCACACTCCCATTTCCCAGCCCTGTCCCCCTCCTCCAAGTTGTACCCTAATGCCCCTACAGAATGGTGTCCATGTCAGGTTCCATTTGTTTCCAACCCTTGGTATGTCATGTGAAATCAGTCACAAATATCATCAGTTTGAAGCACTAGACTCGTGTACCCTACTGGGTACCTATTTTTATATACAACAAACAAACACTTACTAATTGCATGGGATACAAGTTTATACAGTGGGTAACTGCAACCAACATCAATCCATTTGTTGGAAAAATTATTTAAAATCTTCCCTTCAAAAGGATGTCAAATACTTCAAAACAATCATGTTGTTTTATTGATCTACCGGAAAGGTTGTTTCAATCCACATGATTTGCAAAATCACACTTAACAAAGTGCGGTTCATGAGAATGAATATATGAAAATCATATATTTGAACTGAGGATTAAAGAATGAAGATGTGAATCATCATTGCAGTTACGAACACTAATAAAGCCTGAAAAAATAAAGATGCGATGATAATTCACATCTTGAAAGTGTGGTACAGCTTTGTAGGGGATTACCTATTAACCAATCATCTGCAACTGCAAGCGACTAGAAGTTTGCTTCCACGATTATGATCACAGTACCGCTTGTGATTTGCAATCATGTGTGAGATCTCAGAATTGTGGTAACCAGGCTCAATATTTTGAAATGGGCTAGCCTCCTACACAGACCTTTTGTCTCATCATGCAATCTTTCCTGGAGTGGAGGTCTGCATGGGAGGCAAGAAATGGCATGACCAGCAAGCTAACCATAACATTCCAATCATATTCTACAACAAAGCCATGCACACAATAGTGGTGTGAAAAAAATTATATATGCAATTTATCACCTGAACAGCTTTGAACAAGTCATTAATTTTTATTGTTATTTTTATGACACTAACAAACGACAATAATTGTGGTACAAGTTGCAAACGTTACCAAGTCCAACACTGCCTTGACACGAAAATAATCACAAAACATGCCCTTCCTGCCCTTCCTGTGAGTACATTGTAAAAACGTAAAAATTAACAGGCTAAACACAGAGTCCTCCAGCGCTAAAACTCACTCATTTTCCAAACTATGTTTTGTGATTGAACATTACTACCTGTAATTCTGACATTTGTCGGTCTTCCAAAGACCACTGTACGTGTACCTGGGATTGTGTTCTACAAAATTTAAAAGCAACTTTCAGACCACCTATTCCAACAATATTGAAAATTAATAATAATTTGATTGATCTTAAACCTTATTATACTTCCAAGCTGAATCACATTACATACATCATTTACAACTAGAAATTTTTCAAATCAAATCCTTTGTGAAAAACATTAAACCAGAAACTTAAAAAAGTGTATTTAGCAATATTATTTTTTGTGCTTATGATATACTATAGAATTCTAACATTTTGTCTATTTATTAGACTGCAACAACCATTTCTTGTTTTCCATCAAACGAGGAAAGAGAAACTGTTCGTAGTGTATCAACTCTCAACTCCACAAAGGCTAAAAAGATGTACAATTAAGAGACAGAAACTCAATTAACTACACAGGGGTGGTAAATTGGCTTCAAACTAAGTTACTCTCTTAGTCTTGGCAAAGAAATGGAGACGCCAACATGAATTTAGGTAGAATATCTTGACCACAGGAACTACAAAATTTGACAGACCATTCGCAGTTCCTGCAGAGAATATTCCCCACTTTGAACCTTTGTGGATGAAAGTAGTGCACTGATGTTTACCAATCTTACATACACAGTGCACAGGCATGGTTTTACTTAGATCCTCCACTACGTCCATTCGTTCATGGTTCTCCTTCAATTGAGCTGACTGTCATGGTACAGTAGGAGCAGCTTCTTATCAGGTTAAGAATGCCACCAACAAATGCGCCGATCCACACCACATAAATGCCTAGAGAGAAAAAGGAGACTGATCAGCTGATGGGGTACAAAGGGTGACTATGTACAAGACGTTAGACACCGATAATCCACATACTGCTGCAAGAGTGAGTTTGTACTCTGTCTCCACAGCTTTTTCCATGTATCGATGTGTCACTGATTAGCAATACATCTTTCATCAACTGGTCAGGCCTCACTCATATCTGTACCATCACATTTTTTCCACCATGCGTATGCCGGCCATTCAGTGACTTTCAAATCCCGGTATTATCTCTATATGTATACATGTACAGTAAAAACCCGCATAAAAGAACAAGTGGATTAAGAACACTCCGGCTGAAATTTGTTAAAAAAAGTACCATAATTTATACATAAGAACACATTCAGCCTGCAAAATAATCACAACTGCCTTTTATTCGGCCAAGATTCATGCTCTGAATGCTAAGATAAGTCGAAGAAGTAATCTCGAAGTTACAGTGTTAGAGAGAACAGCTCTATGTGGACCATAAGGCTCAAAAATGGACTACTATTAGTTTTCTTTACCTCCACTTTTCTTGGCAACCTCATATGTGCCAACAGTCACCCCAACACCTGCTGCCAGGAAGATGAACCCAATGATGGCAAATGTCATAGCACGATTCTTGGCATAATCACGCCCCACAGGGGATCTGAAATGAACTCATCACAGTCACAGACCTGTACTAGTCCGATATACCAATTCTCTGAACTGATCTTCATACATTTAATGTATTTGCAGTTGGGAGAATTTGTTAGAAACCGAGCCGGGAAAGTTCTTTTCTCGCGCATTTGGACGATGTTTGTGCATGGCCTTTTTGCATAAATATACTATGTATGTTGAACATTCAGTTGTGCGAAGAAACTGATTTGATCGTCATACCTCTTAGAAATAAAGGGTCAACTTGCAAAATTAATGAACGAAAAAGGAGAAAATAATTTTAGTCCTGAGTGCATTGTTAAAGACTTAAAAGTCTTCAAAATAACAAGGAATATCTAACCCACTAATCTCATTACAGTGTTTTTCACCTAAAGGAAGACGGAGTTAGTTCAGTCGAGTTAATCTAAATGAACGCAACCTAGCTGCAATGCTGTATTATTATGTGCACCTCATTTACTCACGTTCTTCTGCAGTGTGGACATCTTGTCAAAACGCCCTTGGTGCGAAACTGAGGAGGAAAAACTGAAAAGTTCACGAACATAGCGAGCAAGACCACAACACAAAAAGCCATTTCAACATACCACGAAGATCCCTGCACAGTGGCCACAAGTGGCTCGGAACAAAGCAGCAGGTACGGTCGCTACTGGAGGAGCTGCAGGAGCTGCAGGAGCTGGAAAAAGAGAACTGAGAACTGTTAATGCTACTAATATTGTTTGGACCATTTCAGTGGCAATAGTAAAATAATAAATGTTACTTTACTGAGAAGCTCATGCAAATATACAACTTTCCATACAAAATAAAAACCTTGCACCACAAAAGTTGTTGACTTTAATTTTTCATTAAAATCTGTAATTATGAACGTCTCACCGGGAAACTATTAATTTAGAAACGATTTTCCCCTCCGTGTAATAAAAATGAAGTCGCTAAGTGTTCAAAATGTGGCCGGCAAACAAATTAAAAGGCGTAGCATATGAAGTCTTGGGCTTCATGTAGAGTGAATGTGTGATCAGTGTCAGTTAATAGACTGTTAAAGGGCATGCCAATTCCAAAAGGCGTAGCATATTGAAGTCTTGGGCTGACAAGTGGTACCCTTTTCGTATACCTGAAATAGGAAGTCTTCTAGCGATCTTATCATTTTCATGTAGCGTGCAATAAATTAAAACATTACAGTCATAAGGTATGTCAAGAGAAAATATCGAAGTACTTTAATGAAAAGCCCTTTTAAATACCTAAATGACAGGTTTCCCTACCCTTGCATGTACTTCGACGCGTGAAATCCCTACCCTTTCATATACCTGAAGCGTGAAAAAGGTACCCATTTCGAGTGGAGCCTCCCCGTATAGGCCATTGTAGGGAGTACTCCCTCCCCCCTGGGGGGAGGGGGCCTCAAAGGGTATTTAGGGCATTGCGGTGCCCTGGCATTAGTTGAAGGTCATTCGGTAATTTAGGAGTTTTTAAAGGTCCGCTATGAATCTATAGCTTTTGCAAATATTGGATCTGCCAGCATTTCCTCAATATTTTTTGACACATTTTTAGCTCATGACGACGTACATGCCACCAGGTATAGGAGGCACTCTGATGTCACTAACTAACTAACTCACTCACTCACTCACTCACTCACTCACTCGATTCTGATTAATTTATTGATTAAACTTGGATGAAACAATTCGTCTGTCCCTCCCCTGGTAAGTATTGTATTTGTCCCCACAGTCCTCTTTGCTCAAGGTTTGCAAGTTTCAGGGGGTAGTGGAAATGCGTAGATTCTTGCTCGACTGTTTATGTATCGTGAAGTTAATATGAAAGGCGTCGATCAGAGCATGTGAAGATTGTAAAGTGGATGATTTTTCGTCCTATCCTCTTGAATATACTTTTGTGGAGTTGGAAAATGGAAAGCTAATACGATTAAGTACACAAGCGAGAACTGAAGATGGAAATCGACGAAAATTGCACTCTGATATCTTAAAAGCAATGATGAAATTGCTTTTTCCTATCCACCCGAAGGAAGAATGCAGCAGGAAGTAATGAATGTCTTAATAATCAAAACAAGTTATTTTGATGCCACTAGCACTGAAGGGCAAGGTTGGAGTAGCGAAAACAACGCCAAAAGCATATGTTTATATAACAAAACTAGACATGCTATGGCCCAGCCTCGTTCCCAGGGTCTCTCCTCTTCCTGCCCCTTCCAGGTTGGAGCGAGATAGAAAACAACCTGGTTGGGTCTGGTCACGTGTCTACCAGAATCTGGGAGATTAGAAATTAACAAGTCGAGGAAGGGGCGGATTAGTGTGAAAGTTGTCTCTACTGAGTCTAGGGGAGAACGGAAAAGTACCAAAAGCCAACGAAGCGTGTTTCCCGCGATGACGCTTTTGTGTTTCATGGACCATGTCGAGTGGGATAAATTCTGATAAATCCTCAGACACCAAAACAAAATAACAAGGCTACGGCTAGTGCGACCGCTGAAAGGCAAAACAAAAGCTGTGGACGGCTAAAGGGTAACTAGTCGGGATCAAGGCTCTTCCAGGGAGCGGGAATAGGAGAGACCATGGGAATGAGGCTGGCTATGGCCAGCGAGTGTTTGGAAATAAATTTCGTGCGACCATAAGCAAGGAAATAAGACATTCCCTATCTTCAGGCGCTTTAGACAAGGACCAAAAGCAACTAATTCGTTTGAACAAAGGATTGGAAAATTCAGCAATGAATTGAATCCCCCGTCGCATGATGTTGTTGCATATCAGGTTAAAGCTTAGATCTTATGTTTGACACAACACTCAACGTCGCAATCGCTACAGTGAATCAGCATAAACAATGTAACCAGCAGAGCTTTTATACCAAAAAAATAAACCCTGTATTAATAGACATGCAAGATATTTATTTTGGGAGAAAGATATGATTGATTTTAGTGCTTTAACTAACACAGGCACGCGTTGAATTCTTATCGAACATGAGATCGCAAATTACTCATGACTGCTGAAATGTCTGAAGGAGCTTTCCAAGTCGGAGGTATATTACAATGGACACTATTGCTAATCAATGGTATGTAAATCGGTCAGTATAAAATAGAGATTGCGGACTGCGGACCGCCGACAGCGGACACGGACTGCGGACTGGGTACAAAACACTGTGCAAAAGGCGGGTGTGGACAAAACGTGGCCTAGGCCATGGCCCCAGGCATGGCCCACCCTATGGCCTACCAGTTGTCATTTTTTTTAAAACTCGGTTCAGCCTGTGTAAACAACGTTCTCCATCGATCTGTCATATATACCTACGACTCTCTTCTGTTCTCTTGGCGACGTTTCTCTCAAATGTTTCAGTGTTAAACTCGTGGTAGATTGGAATCAGGAAAACCAGAATGCCGTATAAACACATCTTTCGGACAACTATCGTAAGGAAGAGCAATTATTATATAAAGGAGCTCCCGCAAATTTCTGCACGCTAAGGTCCTATTCCGTGCAGATCAGCCAGCGAATTGGGTCCCAGTTTCTGTCAATAGACCATTTTATAGTTCTTTGCTTGGAATTTTGGAAAACATTTAATTTGAAAAGAACAAGAGGCCATATTGGCCTTTACTCGGTCTTCCCGCAAAAGGCAATCAGAAATTGCAATTTGCTATTTCACTGATTCACCTGCACGGTAGTAATATTATGACAAAGTTAGAATAACAAGATCTGAATTCCTTTCCATATTTTATTTTCACTATTGCATCATGTTCATCATGTGCAGATAGTAGTACTGCCTCCTCTAATACAACGCATTGTTCAAGTACAGGCAACACTGCTTGTGTTATGGATGTCTAGAAAACGATGAACCAAAATACGACGGCATAGAAAAGCGACGAAGTAGAAAACGATGACCCATAAAAACAATGAATGATTAGTGAAATGGCTTTTGACTGCTTTTGATCCCAGGAGTTTGATGTCTCATATGGCCCACCCTATGGCCTACCGGTAGTCATATTTTTAAAGCTCGGTTCAGCCTGTGTAAACAACGTTCTCCATCGATCTGTCATATATACCTACGACTCTCTTCTGTTCTCTTGGCGGCGTTTCGCTCAAATTTTTCAGTGTTAAACAGACTCGTGGTAGATTGGAATCAAGAACACCAGAATGCCATATAAACACAACTGTCGGGCAGCTATCGTAAGGAAGAGCAATTATTATATAAAGGAGCTCCCGCAAATTTCTGCACGCTAAGGTCCTATTCTGTGCAGAACAGCCAGCGAATTGGGTCCCAGTTTCTGTCAATAGACCATTTTACAGTTCTTTGCTCAGTACCCTGGCCTTTGATTGAATGCAAGACTAGGGGTGGCCTTGTTTTGATACAAACCTACTTGCTTTACTTATGGAAATTATGCTGATTAAACACTAGTTAGCATAAGAAAAACATGATTTACATAAGAAAAGTAGGTAGGTTTGTATCAAAACAAGGTCACCCCCAGTCTCGCTTTCACCGACAACTGTAAAATGGTCTATTGCGACAGGAAAACATTATTTGGGACAGAATCAACAGAATCAAATGCACGTGCATTAACGTGGGAACAGCAAACAGTGATTGGTTGAAGTTTTCCCAAAATTTAGATACCTCAGGAGAGGTGATTGTCTTGGAATTTTGGAAAGCATTTAATTTAAAAAGAACAAGAGGCCATATTGGCCTTTACTCGGCCTTCCCGCAAAAGGCAATCAGAAATGCAATTTGCTACTTCACTGATTCACCTGCACTGTAGTAATATTATGAGAAAGTTAAAATAACAAGATCTGAATTCCTTTCCATATTTTATTTCCACTATTGCGTCATGTTCATCATGTGCAGATAGTAGCACTGCCTTCTCTAATACAACGCATTGTTCAAGTACAGGCAACACTGCTTGTGTTATGGATGTCTAGAAAACGATGAACCAAAATACGACGGCATAGAAAAGCGACTAAGTAGAAAACGATGACCCATAAAAACAATGAATGATTAGTGGCATGGCTTTTGACTGCTTTTGATCCCAGGAGTTTGTTTTCTCGTATAGGCCCGCTAGCTTGCACTAAAGACCATTACAGAATGCAGAATTTTATGGCATAAACGTTACTGGATTCTCGATGAAATGTAAGGAGAAAAAATATTCCGCAGGGTGAAACATTTTGCTGAAGAGAGTAAGGTTTCTGCAGCCAGTTCTATAGTTGGATTTCATGTCACGCAAGTAAAAAATATAATCGCTTATTATTCAAAAATAATGTAAAGAAATGTGAGATATTGTACAAAAATAGTAAATAAACTTCCTGTAAAAGTCTCAGGAGTGTGTGATATCCTGTGCTTGAGTTATTCAGCAAAATGTACCACTCACAATTACAGCGGTTTAGTATGTAGAAGCCACGGGTATAGTAAAAACATCTGGAGTTCTCTTTGGCTATGTTAAAACCTTTCGTCTCGCTGTTGAACTTGCATTGCAAACAATCGTATTGACACTGCTGTCTACATATTAGTTTTTCAGACCTTGTAAACACAAGGTGCATCGTCATTTTAGTGTTCGTGATGTTAACATGGCTGCCGATGGCGGCCTTGTTTTGAGCAACCTTATCCCCAGGGCCTTCCGAGTGGTACTGCTATATTTATCTTGCGCTTGCACAGAAACGCGGGAAGTGAGCTTTGTGGATGAAACACGACAAAGACAACAACAACAACAACAACAACAATACTTTATTTCACATTTCCTTCTTACATCATATTAAAATATATTTGTATGGGTAGTTAAATAAAAGGTATTAGGGTATTTGTAGGTTAAACTAAGCCAAATATTGATGACAATGATGGAAATGCCTAGCGCCTAAATAAACCACATAGTTTTCTTGTTAGACACTAGTCTTGTTAAGTTTCATTTAAAAATATAGACTTCTAGATACATACACAACACACACACACATCACACACACACACACACACACACACACACACACACACACAACACACACACACACACACAATGACACTTCACGTACACTTATTGTAAAAATAGAAAGTAGAGGAATTGGAAAGACTTAGATGCTACATTTGCTTCCGTAGTAAATACTGTTTTATTTTTCTCGGGAAATTGGAAAGACTGAGATCTTTAATATCCTGTGGTAGATTTTGCCAATGGTCGGCTGCCAGAGCCGACAACGTTTTTTTTCCAATATTAGTCTTGAGGCGTGCTTTACAGAAGTTACTTTTTAAAGCATATCTAGTGTGATATGTGCGGACATCACTAGCATAACGAAGGTAATTATCAAAAATGCTAGGGAGCTGCTTTTTATGCCATTGGTGGGAGAACCGTGAAGTGAAAATGTTTTCTACTGTAAGTAGGTCTAGTAAGTTCAGTAAAGGGAGGGCACTATCTGTATTTTCACCATACAGAGTAGCAAAGAACATTAGACGGATAATATGATTTTTTTTGACTTGAGTTTCTTCAAATGCGATGCACAAGCACCGCCCCAAGCAATAACAGTGTATGATAGCTATGGATAAATCATGTTATAATAGAGTTGTTGTTAAAGTTGTTTTAAGGGAAGAAAGTACCTAAGCTTGAGGAATATACCTGTATTTCTAGAAATTCTCGAGCATATATAAGAAATGTGGCATTTCCATGAAATTGTGTCATCTATTAAAACTCCAAGATATTTTATACAGTGCTTTTTTTCCAGTGAATATTCAGAGCCATCTTTGTAAGGCAATTTGACTTTGAATGTATTAGCCATTTTCTTTTTAATTGATTTAATAATCATGAAGTTTGTTTTCTTGAAATTTATTGACAGTCTATTTATATCACACCATTCCCTCACTTTTAAATGTTCTTGGTTAATAAGGGTTTCCAACTGGGTAGCATTGGAAGACGAGGCAAAAATATTAGTGTCGTCTGCAAAAATTCTAAAGGAAAGTTTTTCAGAGCAGTTGGGAATGTCATTAATGTAGAAAAGAAACAACAAGGGTCCAAGCGAACTGCCCTATGAGGAACACCACAAACCATAGTTTGTCTAGATGATTCCGTACCAGCTAAAGATACATACTGCTAATTATCAAGTAGTTTGTGAACCACTGGAGAGGTAGTCCTCTAATTCCATACATTTCCATTTTCTTTAAAAGAACACCGTGATTAACAGTATCAGACGCTTTTGCGAAATCAAGGAAAACCCCCAAGTTAGAAGGTTGTTGTCAATCCCTTTTTTTAAGTTGTCTGTGATCTCTGCTATTGCCTGTTTAGTCGACCTCCCTTTCCTAAAAGCAAATTGAAACTGATAAAGAATTTCATATTTTTCAATATAATTTATTAATTGCTTGTAAACAAGCTTTTCAACAATTTGTGTAAAAACAGAGAGAGTCGAGATTGGGCGGAAATTTGTTGCGTCTGTAATATCACCTCCTTTATCGATCGGTGTTACTTTTGATAGCTTCAATATATCCGGGACAATGCCTTATTCTAGAGATTGGTTGTATACTTTTGTTACTGCTTTATATATATATTCACATGCATATTTCACGCATTTGATAGGAGGACCTATAGTTGATTTGTTCCCTTTCAAAATTATAGTTAAGTCACGTACTTCGTCCTCATGCTTAGAGGAGAAAAAGAAGCTATTTGGGAATGTTCCGCGGATGTATTTAGATGGATCTGAATTTCTATGAGTGGGTAGTTGGGCGGCTAATGTGGGACCGACATTTATAAAGTACGTGTTAAGCTGTTCACATATGCTTTGTTTATCAGTATAACACGTATTATTATGAAGAAGTTTGGGTATTGGGTATTGAAGAAGTTTGGGTAAAACGGCAAATACCCAAGCCCAGATTAAGACTCGGCCGACATCCGGCCGAGTAATTAAAGGTATAAAATATTCCGAATTCAGTTCTACGACGAGTCTGCGAAACGTCTCCTAGAGAACAGAAGAGAGACGTAGATATGACAGATTGTTGAAGAAAGTTTTTTATACAGGTTTCCAGCTATGCTGAACCGAGTTTTAAAAAATTGCCCACCGGTAGGTAGGCCATAGGGTGGGCCATAGGGTGGGCCATAGGGTAGGCCATGGCCTATACCACGGCCTAGGCCACGTTTTGTCCACACCCACCTTTTCTACAGTGCTTTGCACTCAGTCCGCGTTTTGTACCTAGTCCGCAGCCTTCAGTCCGCATTTTATACTCAGTCCTCGTTTTATACCCAGTCCGCAGTCCGGGTCCGCACTCCGCTGTCCGACTTTTCTGCTGACCGGTATGTAAATGAAATGGCCGCGTATTCAGAAATCTAGCCGCCAAAACACCGATCTTGTTCGGAAAGTTTATATATCCTTTGGCTTAAATAAACGATCGGTATAAAAGTTATTTTTGAAAGTAATTCAATATTGTGGCAAAAATCAGTTACTATGCTGTAACTTTCGGGGTGTCACACAACGTTCTCTTTGATGGGAGGTTGCGTGGGGGCGAGAATTCATCACAACCAGCCTAGTTACGTGGTATGCCTGTGGCAGACTACGTTATAAATTCGGTTCGCTTTCTCTACAAATCGACACGTTTTTGATATTTATAAAATTTCTGAAATGCTTTGTATTGTCCTTAGCTGCTATTCACAGCCAAGTCCGTTCGAAACCAAAAGATTTTCCAACAAAAAGTATGTACGGGAATTGACCACGAAAACCTTTGACACAAATGAAGCTGCATTTGCGAAGCCGTTTTCAGTACTTTCAGTGCTCCAAATAATTATTTCTAACTAAAATAAGGCAATCTAAAAATATTTTTTAGCGCACCATCGCGTCTACCCACAATTTAAACACAAGTTTGCATTGAGAAATGTTCTTCGTTTTAAGTAAAAGCACCACTCTGACTCTTTACCATTACTTCAGTCAGTTTTAAGTTTGAATATCCTAAAGAATGGCTTCAATGGTTATTTAAGAATTTGCGTTTCACATCGGCAGTAAGAAGTGTAAATTGCATAATTATGCCAGAAACCTGTGGTTTCCCTGCAAACGTCCTGTATCTTTACAAAAACAAAATCTACCGTATTTACTCGGGATACTGTAAGTATACCGAGTTATAAAATGTGCTAGATTTCAGTCTTTTTTTTTTCCTGTGCAGCAAAATGCACAATACAATTACGTGGCGGTGTTTTGATTGGGCAATGAACAATAGAAGGCACGAGGCGGTGTTTTCATTGGCCAATACACAATAGAAGGCACGTGCCGGTGTTTCATCGTATTCCAAAGTGCAAAGTATTGCATCCTTATTGCACCATCAAGAGCCTTGACCTACGTGACTCATGAATCTCTTTCTGTTCAGCCTTGCAGCAAAATGCACAATAAAATTACGTGGCGGTGTTTTGATTGGGCAATAAACAATAGAAGGCACGAGGCGGTGTTTCATTGTAGTCCAAAGTGCAAAGTATTGCATCATTATTGCACCATCAAGAGCCTTGAGCTACGTGACTCATAAATCTCTTTCTGTTCAGCCTTTGTGGACGTTCTTGCTTGAATTACTAAGATGTTGCGATATCTTTGTAAAGTTGTGAAGACTTAAGTCCAGTAGAGTTTGCCCGCGTGAAAAGGTGTGCCGAATTTAAGACAAGGTTGGAAGCCTCGCACGTGCTGTGGGTATCGACTCGAATTAGAAATTTGTGACAGTTCTATATTTAGAAAATCGCAAAATTGTTTTGAGAAAATCGCAAAGTTGTTTTGATGTAATTCCATCCGGATGATATCACAACTCGATCCGGCTGTTGTGAAGACTATAATCCAGTAGAGTTTGCCCGCGTGAAAAGATTTGCAGAATTTAAGACAAGGATGGAAGCCTCGCACCGTGCGAGGCTTCCATCCTTGTCTGTGAGTTGATACTCACAGCACGGTGCTGTGAGTATCAACTCGAATTCGAAAGTTGTGACAGTTCTGTATTAAGAAAATCGCAAAGTTGTTTTGATGTAATTCGATCCGGATGATATCACAACTCGATCCGGCTGTTGTGAAGACTTTAATCCAGTAGAGTTTGCCCGCGTGAAAAGATTTGCCGAATTTAAGACAAGGATAGAAGCCTCGCACGTGCTGTGAGTATCGACTCGAATTAGAACGTTGTGACAGTTCTGCATTAAGAAAATCGCAAAGTTGTTTTGATGTAATTTGATCCGGACGATATCAAAACTCCATCGCTGTGATAGTTCTATATTTAGAGACAAGTTTGCGAATTTTTGGTTTCCACGCGACGTCGGGAAAAAACTAAAATTAAACATTTAGATTTTTTTACCTTCATCAGGCAAATGACATTTTAAAAATATATATATATCTGCCGGCCTGTTTTCAGCCAAGTAACACGCTTTGTTTTGAAAATAGAGCAGTTTGAATTCGAGGTTTTTTACAATGCATGACATCTGGATTGCTTCTGAGAAACATGTCACATACACGGAAACGATTCGCCTTGTGTTTTCGAGTTTTGAATAACCAATATGTTAAGAGAAGAGTCTATGTGAATGTTTTCAAGTTTAGCAGGGAGAAAAAATGTTTTGAGAGAGCCAAAGTAAAGTCCAGATGTTGCCACTTAATTTAGAAGTAAACAACGACAGCTGGCAACGAATATGGATAGCAACTCTCAAAACAGTTTAACGAGCTTTTCTCGTACGTGAACAAAAAGGCCTTATGCGAACCCAAAAGCAAACCACTAGCCGGATAAGGATACTTCACAAATTAATGTGATCAAGTAGGCTGAAGCCACTCTAAAGGCACTAAGGCCACAAGGTAGCGGGCATTACCCCTTAAATCTACCAAAGCAAAGATTGAGCCCAAGCATTAGCAGCCATGGACAGCTGTTTCGGCCTTGTTAGGCCTCATCAGCATGGCATAGCTAATAATCAGGCTCAAGTACCCACATATCAATAAAACAAGTAATGAAAACGTAAAGCTTGTTGGATGTGGCTGGAGAGGCCTAACAAGGCCGAAACAACTGTCTATGGCTGCTAATGCTTGGGCTCAATCTTTGCTTTGGTAGATTTAAGGGGTCATGCCCGCTACCTTGTGGCCTTAGTGCCCTTAGAGTGGCTTCAGCTTACTTGATCACATTAATTTGTGAAGTATCCTTGTCACTCCAGCCACATTCCACAAGCTTTACGTTTTCACTAGCCAGATAGTTTTCGAGAATCAGAAAGCGTGCGTCCGGCTTCTGCAGCACAAAAGTATCCCGAATAAACGCTCATATAGCGTCTTGTTTGATTTTGCAGTGCGTAATAGTTCGGCTGTAGAGGCCACACGCACGCTTGGTACATAGATATTACGAGAATGCCGTTTCATTACAAAATATCGGAATTGTAAGCTTCTTTTCGGTTGCAGAACAAAGCAGTGAATCAACTAAAGTATTCAGGTCAAATTTGCATACTAGTGCGTATCAGATTTCGCTTACGTGCGTTCCAGCTTCTTCGAAATAAATCGCAACCAATCAAGCGTATCTTGTTTGCCATGACTGTGCGAATCTAGTTCCTGTGAGAAATTTACAGTGCATTCAAATATGTTGCGAGCCCGTCAAAAGACGGTCGGGGGATACCAAAAACCCAACAATTCATCCTGTTGATTGAAAACAATAATTAATGCATCGATACTACATCTTTAATCCGTTAAGATGATTAATGATGTAGTATCGATAAAATTGAAGGGTCGAAAGCGAAACTATCGCCGGTATGTGACGGTCTGTGTGAACGTGCTTTAGCCGATTTTTTTTTTTCGAAAATGAAGCGCGCAACAGACAAAAAATACACGGCAATGTTCTCCGACAAAAATGGAATCCACATGTCAAATTTCAGCCAATTCTGAGGAATTTGAAATTTCGACGCTAAATCGTCACATGCGATAGTTTCGCATGTGACGCTCAGTTAAGCTCATTTGTATGCGTATTAATATTCATGCGCGAATTGAATGACCTGAAGAGACGGTGAAATGATTGACGGGTAGAAAGGATTGTTTGATAGTGCGACCTAGACTATACGTTTGGCGGTTAAAACATCGATTTAAGTTTTATAGATAGGAAACTTACGCGGCTGTGAGGTGTCGATCGCTAGCTTAATCAAGTCGAAACTCGCCAGCCTGGTCATCGAAAGACGTCATTTAAGTCTGGAGACCCGCAAGTCAGACGCTTCTCAAAGAAGTCAGTGGTGTTTCACTGTTCTTGCCAAACGCGAAGAGATTTAAGTTGACTCCCGGAACAAATCGGCGTTTTGCAGTACAGAGTACTGAGCCAGGTGGAACAGTCTGAAAACAACTCTCGTCTTAACTCTTTTCTTACGGACGTTTTGTGTCATTTTTGCAATTTCCGGAGGGTAGAAGGTCAAATCGATCTCGTTATCCCACATAAGGGGCTACCACGGAGATCTCGCTAGTCTACAACACCGAAGGCTCTATCTTTGTTGTCACGCTGGTCACGCTAGCTATCGTTTATTTTTGAACGATCACTGCAGCTACAACTCGGTACGTATTTGATTATAAGTGTGTTTTTCGAGCCATTTTCCACCTCAGAAGCCCCCTTCCGGGCATCATAAAGCTGGATTGATAGGTAGAGGCAATCCTCTGGAAGAAAACAGAGGTGAGAAGCAATTTCACACGACGAGGGCCGCCTAAAATGCTCTTGTAGATTTAACTTTAATTTTTAAATTTTTAATTTTGACTCTGTAAATAGCGCCTTTGGACCCTTGGGAAAGGGCGCTTTATAAATGTCTTTATTATTATTATTATTATTATTATTATTATTTATTATTATTATTATTATTATTATTATCAAAATGCTCGATCGAGTCATAGTAGTGTCGAAAACGAAGACCGAAGCACGAAGCACCCCAAAACTCGAAAACGAAGCACCCTAAGTCGAAAACGAAGCACCCAATTTGCGATCAATTAGTCATTTTGAACAGAGGCGAAAAACCTAATATTTGTTCATCATGCAAAAGATGTTTCGCTTGAAGGACTTTTTGTTCATAATTTTTCTCTGATAATTCATAGCTGCTTAACTAACCGAAGAAATGCATGTTAAGCTCGACTAATTTGCATATGTGATTGTTTAGCTGGGTAAAACTTTGAATATGTTTCTGTTTTAAATAATATTAACAAGTGATCTATTGCGATTGTAGTCAGTGATTTAGTCCGAAACAATGTCTAAAATGCCGCCCTTGATTAAACGCCGCATCGGACATGATCAAAATTTCATAAACGTCGCGGCGTTTAATGGAGTAAACACGGTAATAAAAAGCTTTTACAAAAAGAAAAAAATCGCATGCAACAAGGGAAGGAAATATCTTATTATTGTCGCATAAACAAGATTCATCCATTCATCCGTTATCGTGCTTGAGTCGTGACTAAATTTCGACCCTGAAAAGTTGGATTAACGCTAAATTAGGGGCTGTCTTGCTTACTTATGTCCGAGCAAAGGGCACGGTCCAAATCAGGTTCGCCTTGGCAATAAAACAAAACCCTAAGTCGGCCTTAAAAACCGAGTGCTTCGTTTTCTACCTAGGGTG
Source organism: Pachyseris speciosa (assembly GCA_016490735.1). Taxonomy (NCBI): domain Eukaryota; kingdom Metazoa; phylum Cnidaria; class Anthozoa; order Scleractinia; family Pachyseridae; genus Pachyseris; species Pachyseris speciosa. The sequence goes on along the minus strand of JAEMWC010000138.1, from coordinate 973,104 downwards.
CTTCGTTTTCGACCTAAGTACTTCGTTTTCGACCAAAGTGTTTCGTTTTCGACCCAGGGTGCTTCGTTTTCGACTTAGGGTGCTTCGTTTTCGTGCTTCGGTCTTCGTTTTCGATGCTACCATCGAGTCATGGCGATTCACGAAGTGAAGTTGTGTTCCTAACCGTTCTGTGAGTGGATTCCGCGATCTCGCATTGCAATTTCGGCGTGTTTTGACTTGTAAATAACGCAATCGGTGCAATATTTTGTCAGCAGGACCGGGTGGCTCGACACGGTTGTAAAAAAATTCTGTAATAAAAATTGGTGGACTTTCATGCTGATGGTATACACAAATTTCCCAGAATTCCTTTGGGTCACAAACGCGAAAATTACAGATCAGTGAGAGCAACTGAAATCAAACGCTTTATCCACGTCGCGCTAAAGAAGTGAGCAGGAAATTGTGAAACAGATAGTAAGAAGTACAGTCGAAGTTTGCTGGCAATGTAGACTTTTAGCTTTGAGAGGAATTTTTGTCTTAAAAACTTTAAGACAAAGCTGCGTACTTTTCGTTGTTGTCCAGGGGCGTGGCAGAATAAAATAAAGTCTACATAAATGAGCATTTAGCAATAAGAACGGTTCGTTTCAACGACAGCACGGGGTTTGGGAAAGTTGCAGCTTTTCAAAGCACTAACGCTGTTTATGACCAATATATTGGCCTCTCGTAAGAAATAAGTTAAAAAGCGGCCCGTAGTTGAGAGTCTTGGCCCATTTGCCAAAGGTTGCCGCGCAGCAGCCAAAAAATACAGGGCAATGTTCTTTGACAAAAATGGAGTCCATATGTCAAATTTCAGCCAATTCTGAGCAATTTGAAATTTCGTGGTTAAATCGTTACATACGACAACAGGATGCAGAGGAGTTCTGTTCGATCGTACACAACAAAGTCTCACCTCGTTAATTCCAAAATATGTTTACTTTGTACGATAAAGATTGTCGAAATGAAATCCTTCTGATTTGTGAATGTCCATATCCTGCTATATCCCCCGATCTTGTCTCTCTCGTATGGCTTTCCGCCATGTTTACTTACATATACCGCATCGAACTGACGCTGGCCGCGGGTGCATATGATCTTTGCCCGAAGGGCAACGAATAATCTTCGGAAATCGGAAAGCAAAGCTTTCCGAACGAGGCACGAAGTACCGAGTAAAACAAGAGCAAAGGGAGGAAACAAACGTCACGTGACTAGTTCGATGTGAACCGCAATAACTGGTGACGGAAGTGGGCAGTGACCGGTAACGGGAGAGTAATCTCCCGTTGGGGAAGGATAAAAAACATGGCAAGTTTGTCTTTCAAAAGGCCAGCTCCACTCAAGGAGGAGGCAAAAAAAAAATCGAAACCGTCCACCAGGGAAACACAAATTGAGCTAGACAGACTAGATAGCCAGCAAATACTAACAACACGTTTATTCTACGAGGTCACAACATATACCCTTCAAACAATAGCTAACTAATAATTAGAACAATTCTCACGATTCGACAATTATCAGCAAACCTTCGAGCATCAAAGTCTCCTCCTTTTCTGAAAACGTCCGACGCATATGTGTCGAATGTTCACTTGTCTATGACATGATCTCGAATATAGTGGTCTCCTCTATCACCGAAGCCCGGGCACCGAAGTCTCGGCTAACCGCACGCTGACGAAGCCGACAAACAAACTGATCAACGGTTTCACTGATTTCCTGTGCAATCTGCAGAAACATGTGCCTCTCAAACGGAACGTTTACCTTTGGAACGAAGTAGTCATCAAGTGTCTGCGAAACCAGTGCTTCTAACGAACCGACACCTAGGGAAGCAGAAACGCTTCCAACACCTCCCGACTCGCTGGTTGAACCACTAGCGTTAGCTCCGCTCATCTCGCCGCCGCTTATAAACCGCCGTTGAAAAGAGAAAAATCTCGACAAATACCTCCACGAAACCGCGAGTGAAAAAGAGCGATCCTTGTCGCTTACTGAAGAACCCCGAAACACAAATAGAGACCGCCAGCGAGTACTTCCAACACGTTTATTCTTCGAGGTCACAACACACTATACGTCATTTCCGTCACCAGTTGTTGCGGTGCACATTGAACGAAAGCGGTGTGATGAGGCCGTAAATCTCCTTTGCCAAAAATGTTAGTTTTCCGACCGTTTCAACAGAATTCTTGTTCAATTTGGCTAAAAAGTGAAAAATTCCAAACCATATACGAAAAATGAGGCCTTTTCATTGAATTTCGTGTTAGTTACAGGGAATCGAAAAATTGAGCCTAAATCGGTTTCCTCCCTTTCCTCTTCTTGTACTGTAAGCCAACCTTTTGTAACCGTGCGCGCCCACAGTACTTTGGTGCGCGGTACATGCAAATAAACATTGCCGAAACCGTACCAGAAAGAGACAAGATCGGGGGATATAGAAGGATATGGAAGCAGAAAACATTCACAAATCAGAAGGATTTTATTTCGACAATCGTTATCGTACAAAGTAAACATATTTTGGAATTAACAAGGTAAGACTTTGTCGTGTATGATCGAACAGAACTCCTCTGCAACTTGTGATACGATAGTTTCGGTTTCAGCCGACACCTGTGGTTTCCCCGCAACAGTCCTGTATGTTTATAAAAACAAAATCTACTGTATTTTGATTTTGCAGTGCGTAATAGTTCGGCTGTGGCCACACGCACGCTTTGTACGTAGATATTACGAGAATGCCGTTTCATTGCAAAATATCGGAATTGCAAGCTTCTTTTCGGTTGCAGAACAAAGCAGTGAATCAACTATTCAGGTCGAATTTGCATACGAATGCCTATCAAATTTCGCTTACGTGCGTTCCAGCTTCTTCGAAATAAATCACAACCAATCAAGTGTATCTTGTTTGCCATGACTGAGCAAATCAAGTTCCTGTGAGAAATTTACAGTGCATTGAAATATTTTGCGAACCTGTCAAAAGACGCGACTGTGTATTCCCGGGGGATACCTAAAACCCAACAACTCATCCTGTTGATTGAAAACAATAATTCAGGTATCGATACTACATCTTTAATCTTTAAGATCATTAAAGATGTAGTATCGATACAATTATGTCAGAAACCTGTGGTTTCCTGTATGTTTACAAAAACAAAATCTACCGTAGTTTGAGTTTTCAGTGCTTAATAGTTCGGCTGTAGAGGCCACACGCACGCGACGTAGATATTACGAGAATGCCGTATCATTGCAAAGTATGGGAATTTCAAGCTTCTTTTCAGTTGCAAAACAAAGCAGTGAATCAAACTATTCAGGTCAAATTTGCATACGAATGCGTATCAAATTTCGCTTACGTGCGTTCCAGCTTCATATGTTGAGAGTAGGTCAAAAGACGCGACTGTGTATTCCCGGGGGATACCTAAAACCCAACAATTTATCGTATTGATTGAAACATAGTTATTGAAAACAGTAATTCGTGTATCGATACTACAATCGAAAGTTATGAAAGCAAAGACAGCTGGAGCAGTTAATGTGATCATCTCAGTTCGTGACATGACCACTCAGGCTAAGAGTCAGATTTCAACGGATAGCTCAAGCTATCTGGACTGCAGAAACTAATCTTCCCATCAAATAGTGAGGCCTTCCAAGGGGTAGAAGTGATAAGCGACATGGCTCCAAAAGCAGCCGACAATCTTGTCCCAAGACACCGACAACCGACAGAAATTGGCAGAAAAAGTGTGCCAGTTTGCGACAGCGGCAATTTACTTTCCATTCCTCTTTGTTTTCTTTGAGACAGCGACATTTGTCCCTATTAAACGAAACAAGCGAGAGACAAGACTCGTAAACGAGAGACAAAGCGACCACCCCTTTGAATGCGTCAATAGTGTATACCACGTTAGCTCGAACAGGCGTCGTGTTTGAATATTAAGTTAGATAGACTCTGGGAAAGAGGTTGCCTTGCTAGTCAAGTGTAGATCGCAATTAGTGTAGCAAGATGCATCCATGAGATGGCTAAGAGGAGCCTTTGATTACTGCTTTTGCCACTTTTCCTCGGGAGGTATACCTCATATTTCGGTTCCGGGTGCCCTTCAATGTTCCCCTTCGGTTCAATTTGAAATTGGTGGTGAACCTTCTAACATTACAAAAGGAACAAAATTTTCATTAACAACGCCCGAGGACTATTTAAAGAGGGCGAATTAAATGTGGCTCCTCTATCAAACAGTTATTCAGCTTAAAATTCAAGATTTAAGATAGGCAAGAGTATACGCGTCCACGCTGATGTCTGATGTGTTTGCTTCACAATAAGTTTACCTCTTTGTGTTTCTTCTTCATCAAAAGCTTGCACGATAGGTTTAACGTCTCTAGTGTCCACTGCATCACTTGAAGCATTATCCATTGTTTACCGGACTGGTATGGTACGGTGACTTGCTGTTTGAACGATCAGTTTACCTTGGGAATCGTGCGCGTGTAGAAGCCTTGTTACGCGGGATGGCTAAAAGGCAGAACGCGTTTTAACCTGCGTTGTCGCCTGCTATCTTTACAGCGGTGATTATATTGGCGTGAACACCTAAAATATGTCTGGAATGTTTATTGTGTTGTAACCAATCACAGGCGAGATCTTCACACCACAGAAACCACAGGCAACGAACGGTTTCCAATCTGTCACGGAACAAATTATTTTCATTTTGTTTTAACATTCAGTCTCTTTACAAGTAAACAATTGCTTTTCCTGCCTATTTGTTTACAGTGTGTGCTATAATAGCGAAGAATACAGGTTTGAACGATTTTGAAATAAATTACAAAGCCGAAGTGCCGGGCCGACGCACGCGACGGTTTGGCGTGCGACTTTTCAAACTTTTTGTAACGATCGAAATCGGTAGTTACGCCTGATCGCAAGTTACAATCGCAAGTGTTGCAAAGTAAGCCGCTAGAATTTTCTGACTCCCATCGCTTCGCGGCTATTGCAGCAAGCGTTAACACTTTTTTGTTAGGTCAGGGAGATTTACTATTTTGGTAATTTATTATTCTTTATTTTGGTCGCTAATAATAAAGTTGAAATTCGAGAGTTGTTCTTGTCGATGTTTTCGTTTCTGATAACATAATCCTCGCTAATATTTTTTTGTAGAGCAAGGGGATTGGATTTATGTGCGCTAACGATTGAACCTTCGAACTACTGTGCCGGCAGAAGTTCCTTGATCGCAAGATCGCAAACTGGAAAACCACCGACCAAATTCAACATCTATGGAATGATTGACACATCGCGCAAAGTAAACAGCCCAATTTTCGGTATTCCTTCCAAAATATAATTTTGCTTTTTCTCTGAAGGCATTTATGCATTTGATATCAGGGGGATTACATGCTGTAGGAAACTAGTTATGAGGGGATTTAGCCAAGAAGATTTTAAGTCCCCTTTGGATGCGATTATTAGCACATTTTGCGCACAAAAGAAAAAAAAAACATGATTACCTCCGATCGCAGTTCTTCTTACCAAAAGAATCTCCTTAAATGTCCGTAAACTCGCATGTTACAACCCAACGGCTTTATATTGTTGAATGCATATCTGAAAATTTATGTTACAAGAATACACGATTGTTCATTTTTTATTGTCTTCATGTAATATGTCGGTCGTCGTCGCGT
>JAEMWC010000138.1:887500-965000 GCA_016490735.1 Pachyseris speciosa | reverse complement strand
CTGAAAAATTTCTCGGTCAAATCCAATTTGTTTTCAACATTTTGTTTTCACCGAGATCAGCAACTAGCTTACGATTATTCACTGTTAGGCTGGCAGACGCGATTAATAATCGCGAGCTTCAATACGCAAAATCAAGATTATTAACCGTAAAATTATAATCTAGAGAAGGGGCTAGTTGTTGATCTCGATAAGAACAATTTGCTGAAAACAATTTGGATTGGACCGAGAAATTTTATAACATCTGGTACCTAGGGTACTCGAGCTTCGATGAGGCGACTCTTGAACGCGAGCACTGAGTTCAGTTATTCATATCATAACAACAAATTAGCAGCGCGACCAATGTGACAGGGGCACCCAACGACAAGTTTCGGTAGATATCTGTTCGGTGGAGGCTAATTCGCCTTGCGCTTTCGGCGTCGATTAAAGAGTGCACTCAGATTTTCGTAACTAAAACGTGGCCTAAAAGATTCGTAATGGGAAAATCATAGCCCCTGAGGTTTTCGGAAGGGTCGTAATTGCTGTTTTTGGCAGTCAAAAACGTCAGCTAGTATTTTCGGAAAGAAAATACTTCCCTAGAACAGCTTGCATTTTCTCAAAGGAAGATTTTGTTCCCTAATATTCTCGGGTAATTAAAATTTCAGCTAGGGAATCCGAACAGATGAACTTCTTCTAGCTTATGAAAACATCGCTTTAAACAGACTTCAAACACCATAAGGTACTTAAAAATGCCTTCCTACAGCTTTTGGTTGATTTGGCTCGTTGGGTGCCCCTGATGTGAGACTCTTGTAAAACTCTGAAACTATATTGAATAAGCCTCTACGAGGCTCCGTTCCCAAATCTGTTACAATCGACCCCGGAAAAATAAAATTTTATTTAATCCATTTCAAAACTGTCAAAGAGTTTGACCTACACTGTGAAATTGACAAGACGGCAAAAGCTCGCTTGTCTCGCAGCCGCGAACGATTCGCACAAATACACTGCAAATATCATTGACCATCATTCCCGAACAGACTAATCCTATGAAAGCAAAACTCACGGTAAAATTGAATTACCTCAAGAGTTCATAAGAAAGGAAGCCCGATGAAGAGTAGTTGTGACCGAGATCGACAGCTAGCTTGCGATTATTCTGTGTTAGGCTTTAGAATAATTAACTCTTTCAGCTGAATAAATTTCTTCGCGCCATTTTGCATATGTTACATTCCGCATAATTATGCGATTCCGCAAAGTTATGCCACATGCCATTCCGCAAACTCATTCCGTCTTTTACCCTCACCGAAAAATTTTTGGGCGTCTGCAGCTAATAAATTCTTTAGCGTAATTTTTTAATGAAATTTAAACGTACGCTACTTCGGACAAAGAAATAAAATCAAATCCAGGCCAAGATAAGCGACGAGCCGGAGATAGGTACTCAAGATACGACAATTGTTTACACAAATTTTAGCTTGTTGCTATTCCAGTTAATTTTTAAATCATACTGTACTCGAAACAACGCTGAGCCTCGCTCCTTCTCTAATGATAAACGTAACGTCAAATTTTTCAACAAATTCAACAAATGTCTGGCGATGAATCTGAGATTGTGTTGTATGATGAAGCGAGATAAACAAGTTGAACGTTTCCCGGAGGACGCGTGTCATCGAAGTAAAATTTGTTATGGTGGACGGTTTGGACAAAGTACGTACATCATAGACACAAAACACATACAAACTTAATAATTTGCACACAAACTTAACAAAAAGATTGCAAACTTAATGAAATGCGTGCAAACTTAAAAAAGTACATACAAACTTAATAAGATGCATGCAAACTTAGAAAAGTGTGTACAAACTTTACAAAACGTACACAAAGTTAAAAACCTGAATGCAAACTTTATCTAATGCAAAACTAACAAACTTAATAAAATGCTCACAAACTTAATAAAATGGCTACAAACGTAACAAAATGCACACAAAGTTTATAAAATAGCTACAAACTTAAGAAATGCAAAAATGACAGATGTGATAAAATGCACGCAAACTTAATAAAATGGCTATAAACTTAATGAAATGAAAAACTTGCAAACTTAACAAAATTGCCACAAACTTAATAAAATGAAGAAATTACAAACTAAATAAAATTGCCACTAACTTAATAAGATGAAGAAATTACAAACTAAATAAAATTGCCACTAACTTAATAAAATGGAGAACTTACAAATGTAATAAAATTGCCCCAAACTCAATAAAGTGCAAACAAACTTGATAAAATGAAGAACTTACAAACCTAATAAAGTGGCCAAAAACTTAAAGTGCAAACAAACTTCAGTAATAAATTACTGTGGTAAGACTAAGTCACAAAACTACTGATAGTTCTAAAGTGGCATATTTTATGTACTACTTAATGTTGGAACTCTTATATGGGGTCTTATATGCATTCAAGATCACCACAAAGCATTCATTGAAAGCTCAAATACAACATAAAGGTGGGCAAAAGGGGAGCCATATTTATTTATTTATTTATTTATTTATTTATAACAGTATTTATACAGGGTGCTCTCTCACAGCAATGGTTTTCAGAGAGGCCCTGTATATAAAACTTACAAACAAATAATAATGATTAAATAGATTAAAATAGTTAAAATCAAACTAAGTACATAAAATAAAAACTAACAATAATAGAAATAAAGTGTTAAAGAGATAAGAAGGATAAAAATACGTGTATAAAATAAAAGAAAAAAGCGAGAAAATTTGGTTAAAATTCCTTAAAAAATTTAAATTTAAATTATTTGAGAGACTGAGAATCTTATGTCTTTGCTTAATGACTTCCGGTCTTTAACCGCTTGAAATGCTAATCTTTGCCTACCCCAGTTACGTCTAATTGGTGGTAATCGTAGATTACATTTATTTCTTGTATTATAAATATGAGTTTCTTGAAAAGTCTTAAAATTTAAGTTTGAAGAGCAGAACCCGTTTACACATTTAAATATGTGTAGACATCTATGGTATAGAAACGTCGTAGCGCAAGCTTACAAATGTAACAAAATTGCCCCAAACTTAATAAAGTGCACACAGATTTGATAAAATGAAGAACTTACAAACTTAATAAATTGGCTACAAACTTAAAATACATACAAACTTCAGTAAGAATTAATTTCGCTGCTTTGTTGTGTAGGATCTGGAGATTGGACTGAACTCTGTGACTCTCACTCTTGGTCCCCTTTTTTGCTGGAAGTGATTGGGTGCTAAATGCCTTTTGCAATCAGTACAAGAGGCTGCATACATGAAACACAAGTAAACGGTAAAAATATAAGTAGATTATTTATATCACAGATCGAGGTCGAAGCCAGGGGGGGGGGGGTTAATGAAAACCAAGATCAGATTGGTTTGAACTAAACTGAATAAATGCAAGGAAAGGAATTAAGGTTTAGGCACTTGTTCTGAAACTATCTGTCGGTTACAGTTATGCTTCCCAGCCATTCACTGTACAAAAAGATACAAAAAAGTCACGGTTTCAAATGGCTTTTAAACCATAATTTCACCGTACACAAGCTACAGCAAGCACAAGCTACAACAATGGTACACAAGCTACAACAATGGTCACACGAAAGTTCACGCAAAATCAGTCACACAACCAAAAGTCTCTCGAACGGTATCTATTGAGCCATAGTAATGGAAATAAAATTGATTATTGTTATTGTGGCCTGATGTAGTAGATCTATTTGTGTCCAATACTCTGCACCACCCAGAACTTCTGATGAATTTAGTAGTACTAAGGTGGTGCTATCCCTTACTCTCACATCTAATTCTAAGGGGTACACAAGCAATAGAAGGCAAGCTTATAAACAATTTTATTTTACGAGATTCCTGTCATAACTTAACATCAAGTCATTGTAGAGAACTGATGATAAAGCTGGAAAACTGAGTATTACCGAATTATTACAAATTGTAATTACTTGAAGCTGAAATTCTGATCCAGATTGCTTGGGCAAATTCTTTTTTCAATGCAGGTGGCACTGACATACAATTCCAAGTAACAAGTGCAATTTTACAGTTAGTGTATTAAATATTGTTAGAGGTCTGTTTCAGGCTCACGGCATTTTATTTTCTTTCTTCCGTCCAGTTTCCTCTCCACTTGCTTTACTTTCTCTGCCTTTTTCACAGCACAGGTTTCTTGCACTTGCTCTTTGTGTCATAAAATCTTCCAATGTAAGGGAAGATGCGGTAGGCCGTCCTGCAATTGAGTCTGTGTATCGAGCACCACATGAGCCACAGAGTGAAGAACCCACATAATATTTTTGGCCCCACAAACATAAAAAAAACAACCTGGAAAAAGGATGGAAATTAATATGGGCCTGGAAAACATTTTCATGACTTTCATAGATAGTTAATTTCCCCGAGTTCTTACTATTCTCCATGCCACTTCTTAAAGAGGTTAAAATCTTCAGAAAACTTTCACTCGATCATTGTTTCCGTTTGCGGTTATAAAGAGCTTTGACTTATGTAATTAGACACAAGAAATATTAACTAGGAAACCAAATTGTTCTCGATTTCGCAAGAGGCATAAACAAACAAGAAAATAACACAAATACGGGAGTAATTAACTCAGCCTTCGATTGCCAGTCGACAAAACCGAGTAGGCCGTTTCGGAGTTGCGTAGAGAACTGGGGCGAGTTTCGAATGTTAACTAATTGATAAATTGACACCACCACGAAGAAGATTGAGTTTGTCCATTTGCCCAAGTTTGATGGTTTTAGGTTGAACAGAGACCAAGTTATGGACTTTAAAACATAGTTCAAAATCCATAAAAACGTCTCTAATTTTGAGGCTGCGTCCCCCAAAACCATATAAACTCTTAAAGGGAAACAAGGGTCTAGAAAAATTTTACTTGCTTAAATGAAAGGCCATGCACACAGGATTTCAAATCTGGTATTCGTTTGGTTAACCGCCGTTCTGAATTTTATTCAGATGACTTTGAAATTGCGCTAAACTTGCCGCTTTTGAGAGCACGGAGCCGCCATCTTGGAACTGAGAAATGATATCGATGCGGTGACGTAACAGTTGGCAAACAGAGGATTTCTGTGAAGATTGAGTCATTTTGATTCAATATCTTTCTGTTAGCTGTAACAACACTTACACAAATGCTAAGGGACGGGTTACCTTTCAGGTACTACCTTCGTATGAAAGAATGAGAAGATTGTGGCTCCCAAAAATAAAAACGTGGGTATAAATTACCGCCTTGAACTGCTTTGACTGTATTCAAGTTACATCAGAGGACTACACGCGAGATCTTCAGGTACGTGAGATTGTTTTCATTCGTGTTTAATGCCTTTATTAAAAATGTGCTTGTTATGGAGTTCCTCGCTTTCCTCTTCTATTTTCTTTACTAATGAACGGTTTTCTACATTTTTTGGACACACGAACTCACAGCATTAGCCGTGCATGTTTTATCACGCAAGGATACCGGCATACAATGTCTGTGGCCTTATATGTTGTCGGAATAGTGAGAAAGTAATTATCTAAATTCACAGCGATAGCCAGTTTAATTTCATACGAGGACTGTACCGTGAGGTCATAGCCTTCCTCGTTTGGTGGAGTGCGTAATAATAAATTTAATTGACCGTTGTTTATTACCTTACGGGCACAGCTTCTGGGAAGAAAGGGGAGAGGAAGGAAGCTGATTTGCTGAAGCTGTCCCTTCCATTTTCAGCTCGCAATGCATAAATAATTCCTTTAGTATGTACTCTAGAATTTCCTTCGATTTTCAAAGAAGGGAGCTTTAAGGGAGTTGAGGTCCCGTCGGTTTCATTTATTTTTTTATAGATACGTAGGTTCAAGTCAGTGTTACAAATTATTATCCCGGCAAAGAATCATTACCCTTGGCATCGCATCTTTAAAGCCGCTGTATTATTACCACCTTCTTCTGGGCATTCATTTTGGATTGCCGAGACAACGCAAGAAGGAATCACCCGTCTATTTCCCTTTCCAAAGCTGTTGTGAACTGTCGGTAGGCAGCTAATCTCATGCTTCTGAAATAATAATTTCAGAAAATGATATCATTTAAGAGCTCTTGTCCCAGAAGAATATAAGCCTTGAGGATTCAAAAGTTTATTCATTTCCATCTTAGTTATTTGCATGCATTAAACATGTTAAAAAAAATCAACCTTGTTTACACTTTTTCATGTAGATAAATAAACCTGTGGCACCCGCGGTGGTAGGTGTTGACGTCCACGATTACTCTCTCGTGTAGTCTCGCAATTTACTTATTGTGTATTTGTAATCGAGACCAGGAATACTGCTTAGCCTGACGACAAGAGCCTGAGTTTCATCGGAGACAAATGACTGGAACCAAAATTCGTTCCAAGAAATGAACATCCGTTCAACAAAACATTCGAGTTCCCGCAGTAACGAAGTCCAGACTATAGTATTTTAACCGTTTAACCTGTGCACAGCAGCTCGCTCACGGGAGGAAATGTTCACAAAATCAAGCACGCGAAGCAAGTCCGACAAGAGCAGTCCTTAAAACATCCGCTAACAAACAGACAAGTTGAACGGACTCTTGTTCTGTTATGTATCTGTGCAGCGTTCCTGAATAAACGGACAACAATCATGCCTGGCGAGCATATTGTGCTATTATAATCGCTACGCGTTCGGTTATTGGAATAGTCGATTTTTTAAAGTCGGTCTCCCAGAACGGCCATCTCCTACCAGCAAATGCTTTCGGTTTCTGTAGACATAACTTGGCAATTGCCGCAGATGCACTATTCGTGATCTGCCAAGGCGCGATCGATGGAATGGTACGCTCGGCTTCGGTTTCTTCTGTTTCTTGTTGACCTTGATCCATGCTGAAGTCAACTTCTTCTTCTGAGGACCAGCCGCTTTGCGGTTCAAACATAAACGGGTGTATTGCCACATTTAAAGAGATATCTAGTTCAAGAATCGAATCGTTCTCACTTAACATCTTTTCAAGCCAGCTTCTCCTTGTCTAATGTGACGTCACAGCAGAGATGGCGGCCCACGGGAAGAAAATATCAATTTAATTTTGTCCTCGGTTACCGGCAAAGAAATTTATGACAGGTCAAATCAATGTTATTATCAGCTATTTCACCGTATGAACTTTCATTTTAGGTGAAATTTTTCTAGATCCTTGTTTCCCTTTAACAACATTTTTCAGTTTTGTGACAGCAGTAAAATTCTGTCATTTACCTACTATTTGGAAGTAACTGAGGTGAAAATCAGTTCAATTGCTCATTTTACCGACTATCAGACAAATCGTAAAAAAAAAATTTTAAGAGCTTATCTGGTTTTGGGGGACGCAACCTCAAAATTAGAGACGTTTGTATGGATTTTAAACTATGTTTTTAAGTCATAAGTTGGTCTTTTTTGAATGCAAAATCATCAAACTTGGTCAAATGGCCATTCTCAACGTTATCTTTCATGTGATGGTGTCAATTTATCAATTTGAAACTCGCCCCAGTTCCCTGCGCAACTCCGGAACGGCCCATGGCGCACTGATGTGGCACGTACATATGGTTCGTAGACTCAGCAGCCTGGCCTTCTTTTTGACTTTGCGTGCATTTTATTAAGTTTGTGTGCGTTGCGTCTTATTAAGTTTGTGTGCATTTTATTAAGTTTGCGTGTATGTTATTAAGTTTGCGTGTATTTTATTAAGTTTGTAAGTGTTGCATTTTACTAAGTTCGGAAGCCATCATGAATTAAGTTTGCATGCAGTTTTTTTTTTTTTAATATGTACACATTTTTTTAAGGTTTCGTGCGTTTTACTAACTTTGAATGTACTGTTTTAAGTTTGCACGCATTTTTTTTAACTTTGCAGGCTTTTTGTTAAGTTTGTGTGCAAATTATTAAATTTGTATGTGTTTTGTGTCTACGATGTACGTACTTTGTCCAAACCGGCCACCATAACAATACATCTTTCAAGGTACATAGTGGAGCTGGGTTCTTCACAAAATTTTAAACGACTGAGGAAAACATCAACTATTTTATCATGGCATCAACAAATCTAAACACCATTCAAAACGTTGTTTTATCAGTTGTGATGAATGACACCGAGAGTCATCATGCAATGCATCTTGAAGAGCCTGACAATATAGTGACGGCAGAACAAAGACTTTCTCGTTTTAGAGTCCCCGCCGTTTTATAGATTTCCTGTTTTAGAGATTCCCCATTTTAGCAATTCCCCGTTTTAGAGATTCCCTGTTTTAGAGATTCCCCATTTTAGACATTCCTTGTTTTAAAGATTCCCATTTTAAAGATTCCTCATTTTAGAGATTCTTCATTTTAGAGATTCCCTATTTTAGAGATTCTTCATTTTAGAGATTCACTGTTTTACAGATTCCTCATTTTAGAGCTTCCCTGTTTTAAAGATTCCCCGTTTTAGAGATTCCTTATTTTAGAGATTCCCCGTTTTTGAGATTCCTTGTTTTAGAGATTCCCCGTCTTAGAGATTCCCCATTTTAGAGATTCCCCGTTTTAGAGATTCCCTATTTTAGAGATTCCTGGCTTTACAAATTCCCCGTGTTATAGATTCCCTATTTTAGAGATTCCCCGTTCCCCATTCCCATTTCTCCATTGCCCGTTCCATCTTTTAGAGTGTCGCCTGCCGCCCTTCGGTTGTTTACGTTATCTTGTGTCATACGATGAATGTCAGCCAATCAGATTTTACCGGAAATCCATGCGGTTTTCTGCGGCAAGGAAAAGCACCGCTATTGTTTGAATAATCCTTTAACAACCATTGGTGCGTTTTCTCTGATGAAAACGTCAAGGAACAAAGAATTCACTAAAAAAATCTGCCGGTGGAACATCAGAATCCTTTATTTATCGTAAAGCGATCAAACTTTGATTCTGCAGCAGCACGTCTTGCAACAAGTGCGCCCGTGAATGTCACTGGGAAAGTCAAAAAACCGTGAACACTTTGATTTGATTTTGACAGGTCTGTTGCGTAGCTACCAAATTGAGCCTCACGTTGCTTAAAGTCGCTCGAATTTCCTCTTTGCTTGCATAAATACACAAGGTTAAACTAAAAACGAAAAACTACAGGGTAACAGCCATTTTTGGAAGGGAAAGCGATCAAAACAAAGTTCGTGACTGATCGAGACAACGTTTTGTTAATTAATTTGCGGTTTCATCTCGCGTTTGATTGGTGGCTACGCAATGGATCTGTCAAAATCAAATCAAAGTGTTCACGGGTTTTTGACTTTCACAGTAAAATGATCGTCAATTGTTGTACGCTGTACTTCCACGATTTGATTTTCTGATTACTCTGTGAACTTCGACTGACTCCTCAGTCGTGGCAGCACAATCCACCTTCTTTTGATTTTCGACTTCCTGGTTCCATATCTATTCCAAGGGACTCACCACAACACCACAAAGATGTTTTGGAATCAGTAGAACGATGAATTTTTTTCATCGCTTTCGGAACAACTAGTAAATGACTCTCTTTCCAAATCCCGTGAAACGTCTGCTGAAACGCTCAGCTGAAACGTCTTAAGCAAACGATCCTTGGGATGCATTCCATCGGCTCTTCCTTCAAGGATTTGTGAAGGCTAGTTTCGAATTGTTTGTGCATAGTTCATAGACGGAAATGGTTATGAAACCTAGCAAAGTTCTTTGTTGTATGTTTGGGGGTTGAGCGTGCTCAATAACAATAGGTGGTTAATAATAATAATAATAATAATAACTTTATTTGTATAGCGGTATATACAAAAGCTCTATATCGCTTTACAATCATAACTAACTAACAATAGCACTAAAACAAAAAGTCAATTAAAAGCAAGTCTAAAAAGATAAGTTTTCAATCTAGATTTAAAAACATCGACTGATCGACTTAATTTAATATCTAAAGGAATATTATTCCAGTGCTTTGGGGCAGCGACCGAAAAGGCCCTATCCTCATAGCTCTTCAGGCGCACATTCGGTACTTCTAATAAATGTTTGCCAGCTGACCTAAGATTTCTTGTAGGGTTATATGGGACTATAAGTTGACTTAAATACGAAGGCGCCAGATTATTGAGAACTTTAAAAGTTAACAGTAATACTTTAAAGGTAATTCGCTGCTTCACAGGTAACCAGTGTAGCTCCTTAAGGACGGAGCGAATGTGCGCAGCCCTAGGTTGCCCAGCTACAAGGCGTGCAGCGCAGTTTTGAACGCGCTGGAGCTTCTGAATAATATACTCCGGTGCCCCGAGGAGCAACGAGTTACAATTGTCCAGTCGACAAGTAACATAAGCATGGACGCGAGTCTTTGTACTCTCAGAGGTCAGATACATTCTAATCTTCGCTATATTCCGAAGATGAAATAAAGGAGATTTGCAAACGGAACTCACATGCTTATCCAGTGACAAGGTCTCATCGAAAACTACTCCTATGTTCCTAGCTTTGTCAGACCGCTCTACACAATGATCACCAACCAGGATACTACCTAAAGATGGGCGTGGCCGATATTTTGAACTGATAACGAGCAGTTCCGTCTTGTCCCTGTTCAACTTAAGTTTGTTTGCTCATGCAACTACCCAATAGAAACATTCTGATTACGTAATTCATGCATAGTACACTGAGTACATGATTGCAAAACAAAGAAATGTGCATAGTCATGGACCCTTCAACATAAATCTTGGCCTCTTTGTTTGCTCCTTTGATGTTTGCCGGGTTTCCTAACCATTTCCCTCTATTAACTATGGTTTGTGCGAGAAAGACTGTGAAGTGATAAGTGACTTCTAAGTTCAATTTTATTGCTATTGTTGTTAAGGAAGTCGTTCCGAAAGAAAGTAATACCACGTGACCACGTGAAACGTGACAAGACCTTCAGACGACAATGAAAATAACTGCTTCCTAGGGCCTGTCCATATGTAGGTGGGGGACCCCAGGAAGGTGAGGTACCCCGCCTCCGTGGGGTTACCAATCTCTCCATACAATCTCTCTTTATTTCTCGATCGTGTTCACATGTGAAGTGGAGTACCTCACCAAGGCGGGTTGCCCGGTCAACCTGGGCGGGTAACCCGCTTAGCTGGGGTGAGTTTTCTCCATGTGAATGCTGGAAGTGGGGTGGGGTGATGTTCATCCGGTCAACTGTCTCTGAATTCTTTTGTTGACATACGGTCTTAATGACCACGCGATAGCATTTTAAACCTCACCCCAGAGCCCCGGGGTTGCATGTGAAGACCAGCGTTTTTTGACCATGGGTAGGTAGGGTACCTCACCTTCCCGGAGTTTCCCACCGCCATGTGAACAGGCCCCTAGACTAGTAAACGTGCTGCAAACTTAACTTGTAAATGTACATTTTCTTCTCAGAACACGGATATCGGTTTGCTATTTGCACTTGGTAGAAATTTCTATCTTTCTTATGTTTCAGGGGATTGGGGAAATTTAGTGCATCAGTGGACCAGCAATTTGGGGATAAAGCTTATACTGGACTGGACGCGGCGAAATTATTCATGAATAAATAAATCGGGCTTGTTTAATTGTTTGAAAATATTAGTGTTGTTTACCATTTACAAAACAAACCAGGAAATTTCGGTTGGAAAGTAAGTTATGGAAAGCCTATTTTTGGTCTTCCCAAACGGAAAATTTCCGAAAAAAAAAAAACGGGATTTCTTGAAAGGTAGTCCACAATTCCCAAACGGAATTTCCAAATGTACGTTCCATTTGCTCATTTCTACCAGTTCCAGTCCTTTCGGCTTGGATTGCTCTATGACCGTTGGGAATGTTTGTGTAAATGAAACACGCGCGTCCCAAGGAAATTTTCATTTGGGTGTTTTGTGCGTACCATTTACTGCAACCGCAATCTTATACCCAGAGTCCGGAGAGACTCTGGGATAATGGACCGCCATTTTCCCAGAAAATCTGGGGTAAAACAATGGAAGCAGTTACGGGCCAGCCAATCAAAAAACTTGATTTTTCCATTATCCCAGAGTCTCTCCTGGCGACTAACCGCTGGCCAAAGAGCCTGAGGACTCTGGGTACGAGACTGCTGCAATCGTCGACCAACCGGTTTTTCCGATTAAATGGTAAACAACCTAGGGTTCCAAAACCAGCGTCGAGACTCTGTTAAATGTATTCAAACCAGGTTCTGTATACTCCGCACACCAGCTTATCTTCACAGCGTGACTTAAATTCAGTTGTCTTATTGTGTCAATCTTGAGTTTATTTAACTATCTATTTTTGCGGACAGCAGTCTCAGCACCCGGGGAGGGGGGTTACTGCCACATATGGGCTATATAGGTATGTGTGGCCCCAAAGGGTATGGTTTTTTAGCCGTTTGGTCTGAATTAGGGTATCAGTTTTCACTATTTTGGTGTGAAATAGGGTATGGTTTGTGTCTCTTGAATTCGGTATGGTTTTTTAGAAGAAGCTACTTCTTCATTTTTAGCCGATAAGAGGATCAACAAGAGCCCTTCTTTTTTGTCTATTAATTATGTTTACGCCAACTGAGTACGTGAAATAGGTCTGAAATAGGGTATCAAATTTTTGGTCAGGTTTGAAATAGGGCAGGGAAAATCGCAGATTTTGGTCTGAAATAGGGTAAGGGTTTCAGGAAGCGGGCCGCACACCCCCACCCAATTTTTCTGGGAGTTCCCCCCTCCCCGGGTTCAGCACGTGTTGCGGTTACAGCATGTGCTTGCAATCGGCTACACACGCCGGTTTCAGTTCCTTTATACTGTTTGTTACTAGAAATTATCAGAATAATATCACGTTGCTAAAAATCAACTTCCACTTGGTCATCTTATCTCCATCTCATGGCTTTATTTTGATTCGGATTTAATTTGCAGTTTAGGAAACAAATATAAAAACATCTTTGATCGATATAAACTCTTGTTGTTAGGCCATCATAGCTTGATTAAAAATAAAACACAAACAGCGGAGATAAACATCCATTTACCGGAAGAAGACATTCACTGGCCTCTACACCAAATGGGATTCGTTCACACCGCGCAAATACAAAATTAATCTCATTCGTACGCTCACTTATCGTTGTTATCGAATTTGCTCCACGCCTTCTTTATTGCAATCTGCTCTTAATGATCTCCAGAAACTTCTTCTACAAAATGGTTACCCTCAAGGTATAATTACCTACAACATTAACGATGTTTTGAACAGAAACAGAAACAAGCCCAACAGCCCTGTCTTGACAGTTCCTAAGAAAGATATAATCATCCTGTTACCTTACTTAGGTCTACAGAGCAACCAAATCGCTAAACGCCTGAGATCCTGTGTTTACAATTTCTACTCCTGCGTCAACCTTAAGACAGTTTTTCAGAACACTCTCCGCATCAAGTCTTTCTTTCCTTACAAGGACCGCTTAAACCGCTCTCAGAAGTCTAAAGTCATTTATAAGGCCGGTTGCTGGGACTGCACTGATTTTTACATTGGTAAGACAAAAAGAAGACTTCATGACAGGAAAACTGAACATTTCAAGGCCCTCGCTAAAAATGACCACACATCAGCTATTGCTGATCACGTTAAAACCACTGGACACAACATCAAGTGGGATCATTTTGACATTTTAGCGTCGGGCAAAACCGATTATCATTGCAAAATTAAGGAAACCTTTTTTATCCAAGAGCTTAAGCCAGCTTTTAATGTAAACATTAGTAGTGAGAAGTTGTTGCTTTATTAATAAGGTGTATCCTTTTACATATTTACTGTTAAGATAGTTTTTCTTAATCTCGGTTCCAGACCCCTGTATTAAAAGTATATAAACAGTTTTCAAAAATTGTAACGGTCACTTTTGAAAATGTATGTTGCCTAGCATACGAAACGTCAAGTCTATATAAAATGCGTTGGTTTACCATGTTTATCTCCGCTGTTTGTGTTTTATTTTTAATCTTTGATCGAATATGTGGTCTATGTAGTAGGACAGATAACAGAACCGGGAGATAAGTCCTGTGCTTCTGTTACATATAGCAACAGATCTGGAGCCGCAAAACCTGTAAACTCCCTCCCCCCTCCTACCCAAACCATAGACATCAATGGGCTGTGTGGCGCTTGGGCCGTGGGAAAATCACCTATCCCACAAAAGCCTCAGCTGAATACAGAACCAAACAGTCCAAACTGTCTGTTGGCCCAATGTTAAGAGATCGGAAACTAACGAACAGTGTTTGGGGCGCGCTCTAAGCTTCGGGAAGTATTTCTGTTCTCTTCTAATTTCGCTTTGTGCCTCAGTGACACAAATAAAGGGCTCTATTGAAGCTAGTTGTGCAATGGTTTGGTCTACACTAAGACAATTATTGACCTCACCGTCAATGAATACCGACTTCGCGGCCTGGTAAATATCCGCTTCTACCCTAGTATTGAGCAAGGTAATAGTGATAAAGTGCCTTTCTAAACATGTTTTAAGCAGATGTTACGCGTTGAAACTTTTAGCTGAAACTTGTGTGCAACGGCGATGAAAAAGTTTCAGCAGGCATTGCATCGTGTTACATGAAAGGTCGAAACCTGTTTGGGAACGTTGAAAGTGGTCTCGAAATGTTGTTGGTTTACGCAGCGTAGCGTGACAAGACCGAGCGAGACCAGTTTCACGAAGTGGTGTTAGACGGTGAAACTCTTGTTTTTATCACTATTGCGATCGTTGCAGAAGTAGAAAGCGGTTCTACTTTTCGTGAAACTTGTCTCGCAACGGAAGTTCGACAAAGTTTCACGAAACCGACCATGTTACACCGTGCAACGCCTGCTGATTGAAGTTTCGTAGCGCTTTTTGTTGCACATTAGTTTCAGCTAAAAGTTTCAAAGTGTAACAGCGGCTTTAGCAGATTTGGTTTTGATTAACTGAGGAATGAAAGAAAGAAAAGAAAACTGGTGCACCGCTTTTTGATTAAAAAAAAAAAAAAAAAAAAAAAAAACCAAGCAGCGAAAGTTCCCCCACACCAACAAGAAAATAATTGTCTTCTGAACTTGTTAATGGAGGGGTGATAGAATGAAGAGACTGATTCAAATTCTACAACAATTAATTGCTTTCCTGAGAAATGTCTCCCTGCACTCACACTGTTAAATCACCAATTCAATTTTTTGAGTCTAGTGCGCATGCGCTCTAGACTATGTTCACTGTCCACAGTTGCGTTGGAGTATCGACTCAATTTTCTTCAATCGATTCGAAAACGTGGATACGCGAACAGACAATAAACCCACAGGGTGCAGAGGAGTTCTGTTCGATCGTACACGAGTGTTTTACCACTTTTAGGTCGATGGTTTCGAACAAATATAAGCTTAAGCTTAAACGAAGCCGTTGTGATCAATTCAAGCAGACTGCATTTGCGTGTAAGATTAGTATAATTTCCACTTTTGAGAATAAAAAGCCCTCGGTTGAGGCCAATAAACCCACAGGGTGCAGAGGAGTTCTGTTCGATCGTACACGACAAAGTCTCACCTCGTTAATTTCAAAATATGTTTACTTTGTACGACAAAGATTGTCGAAATGAAATCGTTCTGATTTGTGAATGTTTTCTGCTTCCATATCCTTCTATAATATCCCCCGATCTTGTCTCTCTCGTACGGTTTTCCGCCAAGTTTACTTGCATATACCGCGTCGAATTGACGCTGGCCGCGGGCGTATATGCTCTTTGCCCGAAGGGCAACGAATAAGCTTCGGAAATCGGAAAGCGAAGCTTTCCGAACGAGGCACGAATTGCCGAGTAAAAGAAGAGTAAAGGGAGGAAACAAACGTCACGTGACTAGTTCGATGTGAACCGCAATAACTGGTGACGGAAGTGGGCAGTGACCGGAAACGGGAGAGTAATCTGTCGGGGAAGGATAAAAACATGGCAAGTTTGTCTTTCAAAAGGCCAGCTCCACTCAAGGAAAACCCACCGGAGGAAAAAAAAAATTCGAAACCGTCCACCAGGGTAACACAAATAGAGCTAGACAGACTAGATAGCCAGCAAATACTAACAACACGTTTATTCTACGAGGTCACAACATATACCCTTCAAACAATAGCAAACTAATAAAAATAATAATTAGAACAATTCTCACGCTTCGACAATTCTCAGCAAACCTTCGAGCATCAAAGTCTCCTCTTTTTCTGAAAACGTCCGACGCATATGTGTCGAATGTTCACTTGTCTATGACATGGTCTCGAATATAGTGGTCTTCTCTATCACCGAAGCCCGGGCACCGAAGTCACGGCTAACCGCACGCTGACGAAGCCGACAAACAAACTGATCAATGGTTTCACTGATTTCCTGTGCAATCTGCAGAAACATGTGCCTCTCAAACGGGACGTTTGCCTCTGGAACGAAGTAGTCATCAAGTGTCTGCGAAACCAGTGCTTCTAATGAGCCGACACCAACGGAAACAGAAACGCTTCCAACACTTCCCGACTCGCTGGTTGAACCACTAGCGTTAGCTCCGCTCATCTCGCCGCCGCTTATACTGAACCGCCGTTGAAAACAGAAAAATCTCGACAAATACCTCCACGAAACCGCGAGTGAAAAAGAACGATCCTTAATTGTCGCTTACTGTAGAACCCCGAAACACAAATAGAGACCGCCAGCGAGTACTTCCAACACGTTTATTCTTCGAGGTCACAACACACTAAAAGCGGTGTGATGAGGCCGTAAATCTCCTTTGCCAAAAATGTTAGTTTTCTGACCGTTTCAACAGAATTCTTGTTCAATTTGGCTAAAAAGTGAAAAATTCCAAACCATATACGAAAAATGAGGCCTTTTCATTGAATTTCGTGTTAGTTACACGGAATCGAAAAATTGAGCCTACCTTACTCTTCTTGTACTGTAAGCCAACCTTTTGTAACCGTGAGCGCCCACAGTACTTTAAACATTCACAAATCAGAACGATCTCATTTCGACAATCTTTATCGTACAAAGTAAACATATTTTGGAATTAACAAGGTGAGACTTTGTCGTGTACGACCGAACAAAACTCCTCTGCACCCTGTTAAACCGAGTTTGCTCCTTTGAGAACAATAAACCCTCTTTTGAGGCTGACATTAATCGCTCTGTCGAAGACAAATCGAATGTTCACACGAACGTAAACATGTTTATAGTCAGTTCCACAGATGTTTGTAGCTAAAACTGTAAGAATTGTGCAGTTTTTTGCTGACTGAGACAGTCAGTTTTCATTGCTATGTACACCTTAAGAGTTGACACAGTGTTACATCAAATTTCTATATTTTTGTCAATGTGAGTGCACAATACTTAGTCTCATGTGAGATAACTAGCACCTGCAGTACTAAATTGTTATCCTTGTTTGGTTATTCGTTTCTTGGTATGAATTAAGATATTAAAATCATACCTAAAGTCAACATTGATCAGTTTAATATATTTTGTTCACAAGTTACGTGACAAACTATCTGGTTGTTGAACGTTTTTTAACTTGTTGCTTATGATAAAAACTTGGTAATGTCACCAACTTGACGTTTGAAAGAAATATTTTTCATTTTTATTATGTGGTCTCAGTTTCATAAGTCCGACCTCGCGTTTCAGCACAAGATTGTAGGATTTTGCACGTTGTTCTTCAAAATTGTCTCTCAAAATTGCACGCACGTTGGGCACAGACTAAACATAATGCTGAAATTCTCCATTTATTTTCAGAAAAAGTGAGACCCCTTCTCCCCCAAGTGAAATGCATGGCCTATTTGAAGTATTTTGAAATTGCCATGAACCACACTCCCATTTCCCAGCCCTGTCCCCCTCCTCCAAGTTGTACCCTAATGCCCCTACAGAATGGTGTCCATGTCAGGTTCCATTTGTTTCCAACCCTTGGTATGTCATGTGAAATCAGTCACAAATATCATCAGTTTGAAGCACTAGACTCGTGTACCCTACTGGGTACACAAACACTTACTAATTGCATGGAATACAAGTTTATACAGTGGGTAACTGCAACCAACATCAATCCATTTGTTGGAAAAATTATTTAAAATCTTCCCTTCAAAAGGATGTCAAATACTTCAAAACAATCATGTTGTTTTATTGATCTACCGGAAAGGTTGTTTCAATCCACATGATTTGCAAAATCACACTTAACAAAGTGCGGTTCATGAGAATGAATATATGAAAATCATATATTTGAACTGAGGATTAAAGAATGAAGATGTGAATCATCATTGCAGTTACGAACACTAATAAAGCCTGAAAAAATAAAGATGCGATGATAATTCACATCTTGAAAGTGTGGTACAGCTTTGTAGGGGATTACCTATTAACCAATCATCTGCAACTGCAAGCGACTAGAAGTTTGCTTCCACGATTATGATCACAGTACCGCTTGTGATTTGCAATCATGTGTGAGATCTCAGAATTGTGGTAACCAGGCTCAATATTTTGAAATGGGCTAGCCTCCTACACAGACCTTTTGTCTCATCATGCAATCTTTCCTGGAGTGGAGGTCTGCATGGGAGGCAAGAAATGGCATGACCAGCAAGCTAACCATAACATTCCAATCATATTCTACAACAAAGCCATGCACACAATAGTGGTGTGAAAAAAATTATATATGCAATTTATCACCTGAACAGCTTTGAACAAGTCATTAATTTTTATTGTTATTTTTATGACACTAACAAACAACAATAATTGTGGTACAAGTTGCAAACGTTACCAAGTCCAACACTGCCTTGACATGAAAATAATCACAAAACATGCCCTTCATGCCCTTCCTGCCCTTCCTGTGAGCAGATTGTAAAAACGTAAATATTAACAGGCTAAACACAGAGTCCTCCAGCGCTAAAACTCACTCATTTTCCAAACTATGTTTTGTGATTGAACGTTACTACCCGTAATTCTGACATTTGTCGGTTTTCCAAAGACCACTGTACGTGTACCTGGGATTGTATTCTACAAAATTTAAAAGGAACTTTCAGACCACCTATTCTAACAATATTGAAAATTAATAATAATTTGATTGATCTTAAACCTTATTATACTTCCAAGCTGAATCACATTACATACATCATTTTCAACTGGAAATTTTTCAAATCAAATCCTTTATGAAAAACATTAAACCAGAAACTTAAAAAAGTGTATTTAGCAATATTTTTGTGTTTATGATAATTATACTATAGAATTCTAACATTTTGTCTATTTATGAGACTGCAAACAACCATATCTTCTTTTCCATCAAACGAGAAAAGAGAAACTATTCGTAGTGCATCAACTCTCAACTCCACAAAGGCTAAAAAGATGTACAATTAAGAGACATAAAACTGTAAAAACGAACGATAAAATCCGACGTTTCGGAGTAGTCATGACTCCATTATCAAGGAAAATATAAACGAGATCATGCAAATTACAGCATTTAAAGCGATTTTGGCGCGAAAAAATTAACATAAGAGGGTGCGAAGATTATAAAAATACTTTCGCACGAATGGAGTCTGATTGCACGTTGAGATTTGGCTTTAAAGCTCTTATAAAAAGCATTTCGTACACTAAGCAGTCAAATTTAGTTTTGCATTTCTTAAGCACTTGGAAACGCTTTAGCAGGTCCTGAGGCATTGTTCCGTGCATGTTCTTGTAGCGTTTGGCAATGGCGGAGGATTGTTGTTTGTGTCCTTTCACACGATTATGTAAATGTCCGCGTGTGTAGCCTACATAACCCGCATCGCACAGGTCACATTGAAAACCATAAACAACACACTGCTGATTTACAATTGGTGGTTTTGTTTCTTTGACATTAAGTTCTTGTTCAATTTTCCTGCTAAAGCGTTTCCAAGTGCTTAAGAAATGCAAAACTAAATTTGACTGCTTAGTGTACGAAATGCTTTTTATAAGAGCCTTAAAGCCAAATCTCAACGCGCAATCAGACTCCATTCGTGCGAAAGTATTTTTATAATCTTCGCACCCTCTTATGTTAAATTTTTCGCGCCAAAATCGCTTTAAATGCTGTAATTTGCATGATCTCGTTTATATTTTCCTTGATAATGGAGTCATGACTACTCCGAAACGTCGGATTTTATCGTTCGTTTTTACAGTTTTCTGTTTTAAGAAACCTCTTTTAATACGAATTAAGAGACAGAAACTCTAATAACTACACAGGGGTGGTAAATTGGATAACTAAGTTACTCTCTTAGTCTAGGCAAAGAAATGGAGACGGCAACATGAATTTAGGCACATGTAGAATATCTTGACTACAGGAACGACAAAATTTGACAGACCATTCGCAGTCCCTATAGAGAATATTCCCCACTTTGAACCTTTGTGGATGAAAGTAGTGCACTGATGTTTACCAATGTTACATACACAGTTCATGGGTGTAAGTTACAGTAAAAAGAGCATGCACTGGCATGCTCTTGCTTAGATCGTCCACAATGTCCATTTGTTCATGGTTCACCTTCAATTGAGCTGACTGTCATGGTACAGTAGTAGCAGCTTCTTATCAGATTAAGAACGCCAACAACAAATGCGCCGATCCACACCACATAGATCCCTAGAGAGAAAAAGGAGACTGATCAGCTGATGGGTACAAAAGGGTGACTATGTACAAAGGTTAGACACAAAGGTTAATCCACATACTGCCGCAAGAATGAGTCTGTACTGTCTCCATAGCTTTCTATGCATGCATGTGTCACTGATTGGCAATACATCTTTCATTGACTGGTCAGGTTTCACTCATACCTGTACCATCATTTTCTTCCACCTTTTTCTTCCACCATGTGTATGTCACTAAGTGACCTTCAAATCCCAGTATTGCCTGTATGTAGGGCATTTGTTACACGAACCTAGTTTAATGGCCCAACACCCAGCAGTCCCCTACATGGGTCAGCAGTAGAGCATCTGAGCTACTGTTAGTAGTAAAATTAATGAAATGGACATGGATAGGTTCAGTCAGTTTCTTCTTATCACATGGACCTACCGCACAATGCAGTTCCAAGTTTTTAGCCAGGATTTGATGATGGGCCATCCAAATTTTTGAGTGATGATTGATCATGCTGAAGGCGTAATCCTCCTAGGGGAGATCTCCCCCAATTGTCTTTTAGATGCATTTGCCTAACAACAGCTCTTACTGACCACCCTTTCCCAGATATCAACCACTAATACTACATTAAAGTACAATACATGACATAACGAAGATAATTCAAGCCTATGGTGGGTACAGTTACAACTTTGAAAAGTTCAACCCAAGTGCCTTACAGTCCATCTCGTCCCCATGGTCTCCAATATAATGCCGGCTGACTCAGGACAACAAATGAGTGGACGTTCACTAGCATTGTGAAGTATCTGGTGTTGTTTATTGACGTAAAGCAAATTCAGAAATGTGAAGGAAATTTTGAAAACAAGGTTTCATCTTGATAAACTGTAGAAATGCAATACTTGGAAATAAACTTTGTAACTGATCTTCCACAAGCAGTCCAGGACAAGCCATCCATAATTCCACCTTACTGAAAACAGGGCGTCCAATGGACAGCTGGCTAAAAGCATGCCTACAGTAGTTACCAGTCGCCTACAGCTGAACTGCAGGTAGTAATCAGGAGGCCAACACTGTAGCTCAACTCCTGTTTCTTTTTCTGAGTATGCCTCTGTCACTGACTGAAAAAATACCTCTTTCATTCTATTGTCTACTTAAACCACCACAATTTCTCTTACCTCCATTATCTCTGGCAAGCTCCCGTGTCCCAACAGTCACCCCAACACCTGCTGCCAGGAAAATGAACCCAATGATGGCAAATATCATGGCTCGCATTTTTGCAAAATGAGGGCCAACAGAGGATCTGAAATGAATGCATGGAAGTTGCAGAGAAGTCACTAACTTACAGAAAGAAGAATAAAATTGATGTCATATCTATAGTACAGCTCGCAGATATATGGATATGTATGATAAATTATGTATATATATGTATACTCACATTCTCCTGCAGTGGGGACATCTTGCCAGGTGGCTTGTGGTGTGAAACTGAGGTTAAAAAAAATAACTGAATATGGCAGAATAACACAGGATACAAACACAAACAAACTAACCAACAAAAACTGACACAAACAACAATGAATATGTGAGTGATCATCACAGTTATGGACACTACTTAAGCAGTGGTGAAAATAAAGCCTCAAATGCAAGTTTTCCAACACAGCAAGTCAGGCTTTATTTTCACTACTGCTTATTAAAGTAGTGTTTATAACTGCAATGACCACTCATATATTCATTTTTTAATCTGCAGTCCAAATATCAGGGTTTTCATTAATTTTTCAAGTAAAAGGGGACCTGACATGAAGTAACCAGGTACCCTGAGTGAATTTGATGAGCAGAGCTTTCAATTTTGCACCTAAAAAGCTGGGTATGCCCTTCAGAGTAGACGGGTGCCAGTACCTGGGACCCAGCTTCTAATACAACCCACTGAAATATATGAATTTCATATTATTTATAGTCACACAAACAACAGTTTGAACATACCACAAAGATCTCATTGCAGTGTCCACAAGTTACCCGGAATTGAGCACTGTGTATAGCAGGCATAGTCATCGTTGGAGGAACAACTGGAGTTGGAGCAAGATTAATTATCCTCTTGCTGAAAGGCAAAAGCAATTCCATTACTTTAATCACTTATTAAAAAAAATCTGAGAGCAACAGATCTTTGCAAGGACGTGTCGTTTAAAGGAGAACTAATTTATTTACTACACAGTTGGTGTGGAAAGTTTGCGACTCTCATATCTGAGAAACACTAGCATGCACAGACAAGCTATTTGGCCCTTTTGGCAAATGAAAGGCTTGCCAGCAATTCAAGACACCAAACATATTTAGTAGGTCACGTCAACACAACAGAAAAAAAGCCCGAGACTCAAGCCACAATTCATTGTAAACAGTGCTTATGGCTAATGATCACATTATTGAAGTTATGAAATTTATTGTAAGCATACAATGTAGAAAAGTTTACATTTTCTTCATAGCACATCAATTATTTACAAAAATTATAAACGAGTTGCAAAGCTCAGTTCTGGGATGTTTTTTGCTCATGATTCTGTGATAGATCTTTATTTTTATTTATTTCAATATATAGATTATAACACAATCACATACAATCTACGAAAAAATACATGCCAGTTGCATGTATGAACAAAAGTATGCCGCTGTTTGGTTTTACAGTCAAGTCAGGTCAAGCGTACCCCCCTAGATTACATTAATGAGTTCATTATTTGAACATTGAGCTCGTTAGTCGTTTCGAATAATGCAATCATTTTTGAAATATTTGAATCAAACTTTGATTGCTGATTGGATTATGCGAACAAAAGATGCTCCTTATATGGGAAATCCAAGCACGAGAGCTACGTCAACTTGGCTGAGTGCCAACGGTGAGTGTAAGTGATAGGTGAAAAACTGTATTGTAAATGTTCTTATTGAGAACTTTTTTTGCTTTCTACATCACAAAGAACTTGTAGAAGACATTTTCGTGATAAAAGGATTTCAAGCGAAGTTTTAGCAAGTATTTTCGTCAATATTTTTGGTTGTTTACAATGCTGTACGCTATCAGCTGTGTTTATTAAATATACATGTAACTTCGCCTGATACAAAATTAATTTATTATTTCAGGATTCCTCGGAAAGAACTGAATGTTGTTGGATTTTAAAGGTTGGTTGAACACATTTTTGAAACACATCTACGGACATAGCCAGTCAGCAATTGATGAAGTTTGATTCAAATATTTCAAAATTGATTGCATTATTTGAAATGACTAATGGGTTCAATGTTCAAATAATCAACTCATTAATGTAATCTAGGGGGTACGCTTGACCTGACTTGACTGTAAATTTTGCATAAATAATGAAACATCCACTGCTGTGGAAGTCTGGCCATATGTACCCTACCCATATGTACAACATTTTCCCCCAAGCTTTCTAGCTATTCAGTCCGCCCGTTACTCAGCCACTGAACTTGACTTGCACAAGTCTTATGTTCATTTTCAGACTCTTCAGCTACTATCTTATTGATTGCAGGCCTAACAGGAGAATTGGGAATTAAGAGTGTAGAAATGTGTGGTGGAGGACTTTGACAAGTGTTGAAGATAGCGTTAGCGAGGAGCCATGATCATTCGGCAAAGAGGAACCAGATTCATCTATTGTAAGAGAATTCGTTTCTCAGAGAAGCCGATGCTCCTGCTTTAAAAGATTTGTGACGGTAATCTTTGAAAATCTCCTTGTTGATTAATTTTTTCCCAAGTTGTTGCAAAGTCTGTCACTTTTGTAGTTTTGTGAGACTCTGTTTACACTGAAGTATAAGCTTATGTTGGATGCACAGTGAACTGAAGGGAAAGAATTTCTTTGTAAACATTAAATGCCTGTGGCCTTATTGCACAGGATTTCTGTCGCTCAACTTTTCGATGGCCTAAAAACACAGTTAACATTGCCGGTGTTTTGATCCATTTTAAACGGAAAATCCCACTAAATTTGGGCGGCATAATGCATGCATACATTATGAGATCTGTTTTACATGTAGATAAAGACCAATCAGAATTTGCTCGAGCAAAAACCACTATCTGGCTACCAATCACAGTTCTTTCCCAAGATCCTGGGAAACAGCAGGATACTGGAACATGATTAGCAACGCCATTTCACAGATGTCCCTTTTCCGCGTGCAGCAAAGGAAATAGGAGACGTCTGCACGCAGGCTACATAATTTGTTACAAGCACTAAATATGCACATTAAATTAGGGAGCATATTGCAAGCATTATTATTACATGTATCTGCACATTGATGATGCTAACCCTCTGCCATTTCTGTAAATCAGTTAATAGTCGAGCGAGTGGCACAGTTTTTCTTTAATCTTGTTCACCAAAAAGGAGCATGACATCTCATTTCAAAATTTTACATGTACATGTGATCTATTCCAATTTAGCAGAAATAATTAAAGCATTCTATCACGAATGCCACTCTCTTATTGGCTACACTACTCACTATCTATTCTGTTGTTAGATAGTGAGTAGCAGTTATCAACAAATAACGGCTGCTTCTTTGCATTTTCGAAAGTGTCTGTGAGGAAGATTTAGGTAATTTACTTGGATTTATACTAAAATAATTAGATTGTTCACTCTTGATTTCTATGTGTGATATCTGATCAAGTGAGAGAAATCTTGAGCCCATAATCTACACCGTAATTGTTAAGTAAAATAAACAGAACTCACCAGTTTGCCCTTGGGCAAGATATTCTGATAGAGGATACCTTACATGTCAGTAAAGCATTACATGGACACCGTATGTACTTCTTGCCTGCTGGAGGGGGTTTGATTGGCTGTTGATGAGAGGAAAAATTACTTATTGGCCAAAAACACTGAATGGTTAAAACAAGGTGAAAAGAGAACACTGGTCTACTTCATTATAATTATTGCTGATTATCAGTGTGACAAGTGATATAATACATGTATTTGTTGTGGTTCAATTTTATCCTTGGTTGAATTTTTTTCTCCCTTTCTTTTAAACTAATTATTTATTTTCTTTTATTTATTTTTATTTTGCCACACCTCAAATAACATCATTATAATGAAAGCAAAAAAGATAGAAAGAATAGAGGTAACAATGGTGAGGAGGCCTTAAAAGGAAACATATACTCATATATACATGTACAGACTGTATTATCCAACATGTGTAGATTTTTGTATTGCATTGTTCTAAATTAGTATTTGTAAATAGTATTTAGTAGTATTTGTTCTATTTTTAAGTTTACTATTTTATTTTATAGGTTAATTTTAAATTCTTTTTATTAGCATTACTATTTTATTTTATTTTATTCTGATTTCTATAGATTAACTTTACAGCACAGCTTCATTGTAAATAAGTGTCAACTTTATGAATCCTGTGCATAATAAAGTATCTAAATCTATCATTCTATCTACATGTATCATACAAAATGTAACCCTACATTACCATAGTTTACCCAAAAACAAAAGGAGAAAAATTTAAACCAAGGATAAAATTAAACCACAATACATTATTCACAAAGCCTTTACTTTAGGCAATCCACAGTCTTTAAGACTATTGCATTGCAATGTGCATGAAAAAAAAAAAAGCTATTTAGGGGTTTTACATAGTGTTAACATAGCTGACAGTAATGTAGGTATAACTGAAACTCAGGTCAAAATGAAATTTGTTTGTCATGTAACCTTAATAATTCAAGATTATTTCATTTTGTAGGTCATTTTGTAGGTTGAAATCATTTTGACCTGAGTCTCATTTTGACCAACAACATAGCCTTGTCAAGTCACCTTTTCAATTACATATACACATGTATGCATTGAATATTACTTCTACAGCACAGAGAAAGAACTTTTCCGTTTCAGTTAAAAAACATCAATATTTAACTCCTGACCTCAGGAGTCAATGCCATCACTAGCTGAGTGGTACCTGTAGCAATCTGAAGCATACTTACTGTTGCTTCTTGGCAGTTAGCACACTTCACTACCCGTTGATGTTCCCTTCCTCTTATATAGATGAGCTGCTGACACACTCGACAGATCACAGATGGTTCAGTGCTCATTGAAAAAGGAGGTGCATATGGTGGAGGCATTTCTGAGTAAGCCGGTGGGGGTGTTCCAGCAGCTGGCATCGGCCCATCTAACAAAAAAAAAAACAGGTTCACAAAGCCTTTACTTTAGGCAATCCACAGTCTTTAAGACTATTGCATTGCAATGTGCATGAAAAAAAAAAAAGCTATTTAGGGGTTTTACATAGTGTTAACATAGCTGACAGTAATGTAGGTATAACTGAAACTCAGGTCAAAATGAAATTTGTTTGTCATGTAACCTTAATAATTCAAGATTATTTCATTTTGTAGGTCATTTTGTAGGTTGAAATCATTTTGACCTGAGTCTCATTTTGACCAACAACATAGCCTTGTCAAGTCACCTTTTCAATTACATATACACATGTATGCATTGAATATTACTTCTACAGCACAGAGAAAGAACTTTTCCGTTTCAGTTAAAAAACATCAATATTTAACTCCTGACCTCAGGAGTCAATGCCATCACTAGCTGAGTGGTACCTGTAGCAATCTGAAGCATACTTACTGTTGCTTCTTGGCAGTTAGCACACTTCACTACCCGTTGATGTTCCCTTCCTCTTATATAGATGAGCTGCTGACACACTCGACAGATCACAGATGGTTCAGTGCTCATTGAAAAAGGAGGTGCATATGGTGGAGGCATTTCTGAGTAAGCCGGTGGGGGTGTTCCAGCAGCTGGCATCGGCCCATCTAACAAAAAAAAAACAGGAAATTCTGACTTTTTCATACTTGACAAATTTTGCTAAACTGCAAAGTGACATTAATAGAAATAACTGTTCACACTGCCTTGATCAAATGGAATGGTTCAATAATAACAAGTAAAACAAACAACAGCACTTACCGACGATTTACAATGTTCTACTGAAGATGTTTTAATATCTGTAATACTTGGGAATATATTTATTGATTTTTAGTTTTAATTATTTATTTATTTGGCTACACAAATAATATGCTACAATAGTTACATAGAGCTGTCACAAAACTAACAGATATGTAGCAAGGGAACCCAGTAGAAGCTAAAAGCTTATTTAACACTGGGCACCTCAAGACAATACATGCTGTAGTTGTAAAGAACAAAGTATATAAAGGTGGGCAAGTTTCATTTAATGAAGTCTTAAAACTTGAGTACAGTCAACTCTCTCGTAAGCGGACACCCTCAGGAATTTGGAAAAAGTGTCCGTTAGTAGAGCTATCCGCTTATGAGAATTATTCCCATAACTGATGCACCGATGAAAAATATGGTGGATGTCCGCTTACATGATCGTTAATTAGCGAGTGTTAATTACATGTTTTATTGGGTAGCCAAAACTAGCAACAGAAACTCTTTATTAACCCATTGGCACCCGTGCCGGCCAAAACCGGCCGTAAAACACTCCCATGCTTCAAAACATTGCAACTTTCTCAATCGCACGAATATTGCCTTAACTGTTAGTTGTGAGCACGAAATGAAATGCCCTTTAAATTTGGATATCCAATAAATGCAAGAAATGTAGCGATTTTTACCAAATATGGCCTTTTGAGTTTGGACAAGAACAAAACTGGCCGTTTTTTAACGTCAAAGAGAAACAACAAAAATGCCCCTTTTTGCCTTCATGTTTTTTTAAGTAAATCATCGTCAAAAAACCAAAATTCAACCATCATAACGAAATTCAGTCCTTTTTTTAGCTTAGAAATGACTTTTTTTGTTCATATTCTTCTCCGAGCATAGATACAGCCTTTTGTTCCAGTGCATTCAGGCCTTCCCGACATTTTTAACATCTTGAGCGCATTGCATGCTGGGAACTAACGAGAATTTTTGACAGCGCCCGTTCCTTCCCCAATTCTTTCACATATAAACAAAGTCTACAGCCACTCCAACCTACCGCCAAAATTTCCTGCTCGTGGTCATCTTCAGTACACAGAAATTCCAAAATATGTGGCGGTAGGTCGAGAAATTCATCAATAGTCGAGTCCCAAACTTAAAGTACTAAGTGTTCAACCGGCCAAATTCCCAGTTCGTCGAGTAACAAGCCAAATTCAACAACAAAGTACATCACCTTGCTCGATTCTTTGAGAGAGTGGACTCTTAGCTACCGTCACACTTAATGATGCTCATCAGGCAGCCGCTAAAGATGAAAAATGGCTGTAAATTTAGCAGAAATCGCAAGCAAACCGAACTTGGGCCATTGTTGTTGCTTCACGGATAAAAAATAGCTACGTCAAAATGACGTTTTCAGAAACCTTGAGCTTCCGGTGGCTTAGGACAGCACCATTTTTCCCTGGTAGTTCAAATAAAGAGTCACAAATTGCTATTCATCATTTATAGGTGGAAAATCACTCCGAAAATGTAAAAACAGCCGGTAGTCAATGGGTTAATGTCAAATGGAAAGAAAGAAATGTATACAGTATACATTGTACATTGTTTTCACGTTGGACTGTTTTTTGTTTTCATTTGACAGTTTTCTTTCCCGCGGACCAATGGAGATTTGACAAAAGTGATCCCCACTGTTTTGCTGCTCCGTCGAATGTCATATTTTTGTTGATTAATTGAAAATTCACAACAAATTCCACTGCCGAGAGCCAATTATTGTACATGGGGTGTCCGCTTACGAGAGAGTGTAAACAAAAGAAAAATCCAATTTTTCATTTTCAAAAGTGTCCGCATCCGCTTATGAGAGAGTGCCCGCTTACAGGAATGTGTAAATACAGAGTTTGACTGGGAGGTAAAAAGGGGAATTGAAAAAAGTGTCCGTAAGTAGAGCTGTTCGCTTACGAGAGTGTCCGTTAGCGGAGAGTTGACTGTATCTGGGGGACAGGGTCAAATCACTCGGTATTAATTCCAAACCTTAGGATGTATGTAGATGGAGGATTGTAAACTGTTTAATATTAGTTCTACAGAAATGAGAATCATTATGATAATGCATTCCTTGTCATGATTGCGGAAAATGGAACCATTTTCAAAGTATTGCTTTATGAGAAAGTGACAATTTTCTATGACATAATTAAATGCAAACAAAAATTAAAGAGCATAGACGACGTCTGACAAAAAGGCTTGTTTTTCAGGTGCTATGATTGTTTTAGTGGTTTGCTGACCAGATATATATTGGACCAGACATTAGGCAACTGAGATTTGCAATATACCTGCAGGCATAATTTTATGTTTGGTTGAAGCTGCCAACCTCAGTTCAGTTTAAGCCTAGGTAAGCACGGTGCAGATTAAGAAATTTCACAAAATGAAAGATGTCAGTGGTTTGTTTGGGGTGGTAAACCGGACTCCATATTGTACGGACGTCAACTTAAACGCCACAGTCAATTTTTAGGGAGCAATCAACCTAGACACGATTGGCAGCATCGGAAAGAATGCAGTGGTAAGTTTCTTCTATCACCACAAGACAACAAAAACCAAACAGTTACCGATATGCTAAAAGAAACCGTACACCATTCGATGCGGGGAAGTTTAAAGATCGTTATTAGGTAAAATCGTGAAATCGCTTGAAAAAAAATTATGTAAGCTCACGTTAATCAACTTCCTTGTTTTATATCGTAAATTTATGAGCCACAAGGAAGCGATTTGGCCAGAAACCAATGAAAATGATAAAGCTTCTAGGTCATGATTTATCTTCGACCATAGTGAGGCTTAATATAATTGCAGGAAAAGTGGTTTAAAAAACTGATCTCATGTCTGGTTGGTCCTTTTAAAACCATTCTGACTGGAGAAGGCAGCAGTGCAATGTTAAGAGCGCCAAAACCCCCAACATTTCTCAACACAATTCGAAAGTAAACAGCGTTTAATTTGGAAGTTATTCAGTTCGCTTCAAGGAAGCGAAATTCAACTCATGAATCTTGGTTAAACATTTTACTTACTTGCGATAAAAGGTGGAGGAGGGCCAAGATCTACGTTCGGGTTTTCTTGTTCTTGTAATAACGGCGCATTTTCGCTTGAATCCGGCTCTATATGAGCAGATGGTTGGACTGCACGATTCTCAACATTGTCCGCCATTTCGGTGTTTCCTCGGATCGTCACTTCAGTTACGCAAATCATGTGACATTCGCTAACCTACATGACGTCATTGAAAGAAGAATTTTTACGTGGGTGGGAGGGGGAGTGGAGATAGACTGTGCTCATTCTACCGGTACGCATGCCTACGAACGGCGCACGTAGCCTGACAAATTCGAAAATAAAAATAAAATTATAAACAAAACATGAATAAAAAAGCCTTTCGATAAACGATAATTCAAAAGCACAATTATTTTTAACTTCCGATATCATTTAAGACCGCCTTTTTCTCTGAAATGTTGTTTATAAAACAAAGGCCGGTGTTTTTCCACGAAGAGGCGACGTGACTCATTGCTGCGGGAAAATAGATTTGGAACAGGGGAAGGGGGATTTGGAAAATTGTGCACACGTTTGGAAAAATCCTTGCTTCCTGGTAAAAGCAGATGAGCAGATGTTTAATTTTCGGCTTCGCCGGGACCCCCAGCCTTTTTGCAACTTTACTTTGTTTCAAATGAAGAATGATCCTCGCAGCTGTTGTGAACGCAATTTATGCAATTGCGAAAAGAAGCCAGAAAAAAAATTCAGGACTTCAACGGGGATTGAACCCGTGACCTCGCGATTACCGGTGCAATGCTCTAACCAACTGACCTATGAAGCCACTGACGTTGGGAGCAGGTCAATTGTGGGTTCATATGTTCCCATGAAAGAAATTTGTTTATGATCAGTATGAAGATGCCAGTTTAAGTGCTGATTTATAGTCACTCCGAGGTACTTGAATTCAGTTACTTTCTCCAGTCGAACATTATTAGCCACAAGATCTTTATCATCGAATTGACTCAGTTTGGTGCTTCTACCAATCATAAGTGAATCATCACAGCTTGGTTTCCGCCAAACGCGATCAACGTCCACGGCCCTAATGTCCCTAATGGACTTCACAGATCGAATCCTGGAGAACATGGGCAAAGGGTGCATGACGGAAGCAGTGTTCTGACTTACGCAAGGCTTTTCATGATCTGCAACGATTCAACCCCACTCCCCACCCCTCAGCTAAAATCACCGTCGGAGTACCACAACTCGGCACGGTATCCTTGAGCCGCTGCTATTAGGCCTGTCCAGATTGCATTGGGCACTTTTTTGGCACTTTTTCGAATTTGGAGCACTATTTTACATTTCCAGCACTCGTGAGCACTTAATTGACTTTTGAGCAGAATTTGAGCATTTTTTCGCTGTTGGGAAACATTTCATTTTTTTTTTTTTTACAATTTTCCATATGTTAAATGCAATTTTTTGTCTTTGAAGATCATCTACTCACTTTCTAAAGTGGCCGCGTTGCCAGCGTGGTTGCTCCGGTAGTGTAGTGGTTATCACGCCCGACTGGTAACTGGGGAACGTCGGTTCGATTCCGACTTGGGGCAAAGAGTTTTTCTTTCAACAGAGATGTGTGTCGAAAGCTGAGTGGCAAACTGTGTTTGCATGGTTCCTTTAGTATATTGTTCTACGGCTTTCATATATATGTTTCTAATTCCCGTCCAGGGAATTTAGAAGCCAGGAAACACACAAAAGTCTCGAAAGAAAAATGTTCCGAGGAATGGCCGACGTGTGATACTACTCACTTTCTAAAGTTGCCAGCGTGGTTGCTCCGGTAGTGTAGTGGTTATCACGCCCGACTAGTAACTGGGGAACGTCGGTTCGATTCCGACTTGGGGCAAAGAGTTTTTCTTTCAACAGAGATGTGTGTCGAAAGTTGAGTGGCAAACTGTGTTTGCATGGTTCCTTTAGTATATCAAGTAATTCTGTTATCATGAATTTGAAAAATTGGCTCACTGTAGTCATGGCAATGCACTTTTGATTGGTTCGTGACTTCGTGTTTTTCAGAACTCTTTTCAGTGCACCTGCTGAGGAAAGCGTTACACTTGTAGCTATACGGCGGGATGCCGGGAAAACAATTTTAAAAATATTTTTGAAAATTAAGTAATGAAAATAACGTGTGAATATTGCTAAAGTGATACATCGACCCTAACGTTTTCGTGAATAACAACATTTCAACTTTTAGAGCATTTTCCTGTAGTGATGCAGTGAACACTCAGGCTCCCCTTAAGTTTCAACTTACCTCTACTCCATAGCTTCCTTTGGGATTGTACACCCAGCCGTCACCGTTGCCGTCGCCGACCCAGTCCCCCTTGTACCCGCACTGGGCAGATTTTCATTTAGCTAGTTTAAGTTTCCCAGCTCAAACAATGACTTGTTTTGGCTGTGGAAACACTTTAAAGCCCAACCCCTCTACATACTCCTTTTCACTTCCAGGAGATCTTGTCATCGTTTCAAAGATGCCGGGGATATTGGCTTGCCATCGCTGCGAGCAGGCTCTCTAGTTGTTGTCACGGTTGTTGTTGTTGTTGCGGTACGAGTCATGCGAGCGTTGAAGTCGCTAGTCGCAAGCGAAAATTCGGCACCCCAATCTTCTCTCGGGTGCGCCGTTAGTTTGACTGGCGCCGCAACAAAAAAAAGAGAGCCTGCTCGCAGGCTAGCTTGCCAGGGCAAATATTAATATTCTGGAAGCCGGGATAACGCAAGCGACTCCAAGCTACCACGAGTTTGAAAACAACTCAGAAATGATTTATTGAATTGAAAACCCTGACCGAACTATAGAACGACTTGGATAAATACTAGAATTCACGGCAGAAAAACTGAACATTTCAAGCTAAGCCCTTGTTAAAAATGACCACACATCAGCCGGCGTTGCTGGCCATGGTACTGAAACCACTGGACACAACATCAAGTGGGATCATTTTGACATTTTAGCGTCGGAAAAAAACTGATTCTCATTGTAAATTAAGGAAACATTACGATTTATCTAAAGAACTTAAGTCAGCTTCTAATGTAAACATCAGTAGTCAGAATCAAGTTGCCGGTTGCTTTATAATAATAAGTTGTATCCTTTTACTTGTAGATTTACTATATCAAGAAAGATTTTTTACTCTTGGTTCCAGACCCCTATATTAAAAGTATATAAATAGTTTTCAAAACTTGAACAGTAACTTTTGAAAATGCATGTATTTTGCCTGTAGCGTTCGAAACGTCAAGTCTATATAAAATGCGTTGGTTGAATTTACAATGTGTATCTCCGCTGTTTGTGTAAGCTACGATGGCCTAATAAACTAATATTTTTTACTATTTCTTGACACTTGGCAAGCTGGGAAGTCTGTGGTCTTCTGAATGATGCAAAACAAAGATTAGCAAATTAAAATATACCGTACAAAAGTGTGGGCCTGACAACATGTCTACTTGCTGTTTTTTTAATAACGAAAATAGTGGAAATAGTCTCCTGCTTTGTCTTTTTTAGCTTTGAATATACGTTATGCACTTTATGGAACAACATTCTTGAACTGAAGTAAAATGTAAATAAGGTACTGAACATACGTACTTTTGAGGGGGGAATATAGTCTGGATCTTCAAAAAAAACTCTGTCCGAGTCGTAGAGAACTTAAGCCCCATTTACACGAGCAATTTTTCTTTGACAAGTTTGCCTTGACAAGGAAAAATTGCTCGTGTAGATGGGGAATAGTGGACAAATTTTCCTTGTCAAGGAAAATCTGGCGTGCTAGCTTTTCCTTGACAAGGAAAATTTGTCAAGTCAGAAACGGACAAC
The DNA here is from genome assembly GCA_016490735.1 of Pachyseris speciosa. NCBI lineage: Eukaryota > Metazoa > Cnidaria > Anthozoa > Scleractinia > Pachyseridae > Pachyseris > Pachyseris speciosa. The sequence goes on along the minus strand of JAEMWC010000138.1, from coordinate 930,951 downwards.
AAGGAAAATGTGACAAGGATATTATTGTTACGGGCATACCGAAACTTGTCAAGGGAAACTTGCTGATCGTCTACATGAACAAGGAAACCTTGTCAATGGAAAATTGTAAAGAAAACTTGTTGATCATCTCCACGAGCAATAAAAATTGACAAGTAAACTTGTCAAGGAAAAATTGCTCGTGTAAATGGGGCTTTATGTATACTAATACATGAGATCTGACATTTTCTTGTATGCATGTCACAAGTCAGAAACTTAAAATACCTGTCGTTCATTTTTGTCAAATTCACATAAACTTACCTTTTCTGGAGGTCTGTAACCTTTTTCACAGTTGAACACGTCGTCTGTGGTTTTCCTACATTGGGTATACCATTTCAGACCAGGAAGGTGGTTATTTACAGTTCGACACGTACAAAAGCTATTTATATAATGACAAAATCAATGCGTGCGCTCTGATTGGCCAATCAGCTATGGTTTATTGCTCCAGTAAACTCATGGAAATTCCGCGCGTCTTATGGTTATTATATAAAAGCAATATACCACAAGTTTCTATGGTTTATAGGCTGATAAACCACTTGGGATGTAACATCCCGCGTGGTTTATCAGCCTATAAACCATAGAAACTTGTGGTATATTGCTTAATTAATTCGCGGTAAACCCTGGTCCGATCCAGTGGAGGGTGCACCCTTCAGCTTTCGTGGTGCCAACGACGTACCTCGCTATTGCTGCATTAAGCCTCAACATTTCGCCTTTATATTCGTTACCTATTCTGTCTTTTTATAGAACCAATTAACACGTTCGTTCGGCATTAGTTCCCTTGAATAGTTCCCATAGAGACGCTACAATAAGTGAAGCGACACACGCGAGCTGCATTTTTGCGGTAAAAACCCCGACTTAGCGGCCAATTTTTCTACAAGTGTTCAGCAATGAAACTATAGAGTTCAAAAGATATTTTGTTTAAGTGTTACTGGACGGTCCTCAGCGAAAGTTGTTAGCTTAATTCTGCTGAATAACTCTTGTCCCAGGTGGAAAACCTCGCGGCTAGCAGCCTCTAGAGTAACAAAGCTCATCGAGAGGGCTCACTTCGAAAATACAAATAGCAATAAATAGGGTTAGACCAGAAACGGCAGACAGACGGCAAAAAAAAAAAAAAAAAAAAAAGAAGCAATAAATGTAACGCAAGTGGTACGCTTCTCTTTTGGAACTTTCAGTGATCGTTCTCAAGAAAACCGAAAATTTGGTTATTTCACCGGGTAGTTTTGCAGAGGACGGCAAAACAATGTACCGAAATGTGAAACGCATTTGCAAAATGAGGGATTGTTTTAGTTAAATAAACTTTTTATTTTTGTGACGTTCCCGCTGCCGTTGCCGTCCTCGATGCTAAAGTTCCCAAATGACCCGGCAAAAAATACTTGGCGACCCCAAGCCGTGGTTATCTTCGTTTGTTTTAAAGCCCCGGCTAAACGGGAACTATTTGGTTACCAAACATTTAACCATTTGGCCACCTTCTTTGGTCTTGTTTGATGGTGTTTGATAACCAACATGTTTGGACACCAAACATTTCCCGTTTGGCCAAGGATTTTGATGATGTTTGGTCACCAAAAATTTCCAGTTTGGCGAGGGCTTCACCCTTATATTTATACCAGAATAACTCTGACAGCGTTTGTTTCCATTTAAAACTGAGTACAATGGAAGCTTATTTCCCCTACCGGAACTCTACGTTACCGGAAAATCAATTTTCGTTTATTTGTTTTCGTGTCAGAGTCAAACTCTAAAGTATTTCACATTCATATATAATAATAATAGATGAATCTACGAATTTACGTATTTTTACTGAAGGTCACAATTTGTCCCCAAATAAATAATACGAAACACCTTAGAATTAAAATCATCTTCTGACTAAATACAGCTTAATAATAATGGCCGTAATTGCAGCAATCTGCACTCCATTTAGAGCGCTCTTCAAATGAGGCCCGATTCAGACGCCGTAATTTTATGAGTGGAACCTAATGCATTCAATTAAGAACATTAAAAGTTCGGCGTCTGAATCAATTAACGACGGCGATTTTAATTTGGAACGGCTCAGGCATTCTTTTCGCCTGGAGGAGATTTCGACTTAAGAACGGCTTTGATTCGGACGCCGAACGTTTCATGTGCCGAACCTAATGCATAAATTATTATATTGTATGTATTTAAGCAGTTTTACTCAGAACTGGAACTGGAACCCGAACTGTATTTGGAACGCCAGTGGAGCGGCAAATTAAGTTCGACGCCTGAATCAACAGGCGTAATTTTGTTAATTTGGGTCGGTCTAAATTCGAATTAAGTTAGGCTCATGAAAATTAGGGCGTCTGAAGCGGGCCTGAGCTCGTAGAACCAAAGCCAAAGTAATTACTCTGACCAATCACAACTGACCAAAAACTGCAACGAACCAATCACAATTCGAAGTAATTATACGTAACCGGCACAAAGCGCGGGAAAGTGCGCGCGTGCAAGTCGCGATTGGGTTTGGTTTTGCTTCTCATTGGTTGAAAAAAGTGGCGCGAGTTTTGCCAACCAATCACAGAACGAAGTAAAGCAAAACCAAAGCAAACGAGTGTTGTTTCTGACAATCAATTGAAAACCGCTCTATAATACCATTCTATTTAACAATTAGATTATGAGCTCGAGATTTCTATCGATTCGAATTTAGCTGATGAGGGCGCAGCCCGAATCAGCTATCACGCATAGAAATCGAGAGCGAATAATCTAATTGTTTTAGTATAAATCTACTAGTCGTTCAAAACTAAACAATTAAATTATCTAAATCCACCTCGCAGACACTTCGAAAACGCGGAGAACCGGCCGCCGTTTTGCTGACAACCGCTACTCACTATCTCACAGGATAGATAGTGAGTAGCGTAGCCAATCAGAGAACGCCATTCGTGATAGAACGCTAGTAGATTTATACTAAAGACTAGTAATGACCGTAATTACAACTATCTACACTTCATTTAAAATATTACAAGAACGTAATTCGCAATATACATCTGTAAAACATCTTTGTTTTGGGCCTATGGGTTTTAGGCAACATACGTAGAATTAGCTTTCGCACGTGTGCACAGAATTTAAGGCTACTGTTTGAAATACGAGCAATTAATTCATCACTCGCGTTCAAACATTGAAGCACCCTCTAATTAACGTAGCTCCAAATTGCAATTCAGGTATAAATGTCATTTACAGAAGAATGTCTTTAAGTGAACTTAGTGCACTTGGTCATAGCACCCACAATGGTAGTGTGAAGCTAAACTGTACGCTGCGATTGGCTACTTTAATTTGTGTCTTGCATTTCTTTCAGCGTTCAGTTGATCACTCGGTATAATTTCAAAGCATGTAATGTTTCAACTGCGTGCGACTTCCAATTGCAACATGGCTCCTGGTTTCCTTTTAAGCGATGTGCGGCGAGTATTCTCCCCAGTAGGCTGCGGGGAATTATGGTAAGCCAGTTACTGGAGATCTACCTGATGTGTCTTCCGACGGCTGATTCTCGGCTTTCTTAGCAAAATAGGCTGCGAGCGAGGTAAGTTAGAAACGAGTTCTGCTGTCAAACATGGAGTTTCCACATGATAACCTGGCCGTCCTCGCCTCCTGTCACTACCGTGCAGCCATCACTCGATACATCAATACATCGAATGGCACCTGCAAAGAATTGAACACAGAATCAGTCAAAAACAAAGAACATATAAATAGTATATAAAAAACAGCCAGGCTATCCGTGAGGGCACAGTGAAGCTTGCGTCAAATAGCCTGCTTGGGAGGGACAAGAACTGGACGTACGCGCAAAATACTACAGACCTCGTTAATTTGATATTATTTATAATCATCATCATCATCACCATCATCATCCAAAAGTTAAAAACTGTAAACAAGACTTACGCTTACTTAATCGCTTAGCAACGCCATCTCACAGTTGAGAGAAAAGGGTAGCTCAAGTGAACTTGATGACAATGGCCCCTGGCCTTGTGTTGTAATGAATAGGAGAAGGGGGTGGGAGTGACGGGAAAGGGTGAGCAACAGCAGTCCCGGGCGATTAGAGAGAAGTGCTGGTCATTGTTATATGTGTAATCTTATCAGAGCGTGTGCACGACACATGACGGCTACTACAAAACAGGGCGCGTCTGAAGAGCGTTTGATTGGAAAATGAAATTTCCTTGGAATGCGAGTAGTCTTGCGGACTAAAATGTCCGAAATGTCCAGGCGAGAGACACTCAAGTGTGAAGGAAAAAAGAAGAGACAACGACCAAACAGGTTTCTTTTCGCGCGCATGGGATGGAATTCACCCGAAGGCTAAGAGAAACAATGTATTGTACCTTCATGAGCCGTTATTCTGCAAACCTCTTGAACATTTATCAGGTCCCAGATCTGCAGATAGCCGGATTCCCCACCTGCTAGCACCATCTGACCATCCCACACCGCGCATCTGTAAAACCAATGTAAAACCAAAACAATGCGGGATGAATGTTATACTCCACAGATTAAGGAGAAATGAACATCATCCTGTTAGACATGACGATTCTAAGGCCCTGTTTACATGGAGGAAGGGTGCCCCGGCTTACTGCGGCTACCTGGCTAGGAGCGGGGTTAAAATGCAGCCCACCTTTACATGCAACTCACCTAAGCGGGATAGTCAGTGGGCTATCCTTTGAGCGGCCACTAAGCACAACAAACAAGATGGCGGACAAAAGAAACTTTTTGGTCAGGGTGGCAAGTTAAATCATTTTATCGCTCGTTCCGCTAGCGGCCGCTTTTCAGCGTGTAGGGTTGTTATTTTGCACTCTTGAAATTGAGCGTAGTCACCAGAGGCAGTTAACGTTAAAAGCTGCCCTGGAATATCGCGGTCTTCTCACCTTGGCTAGCCAGGTTACGGGATAACCCTAAAAGGGTGCCCCGTCAAGGTGCAAGTAGACAGGGTGTCAGGGAAGCCGGGCTAGCATGTAAAAGCTTCAATGCATTTTCTAAAGAAACGTTTGAAAAGTTGGCTCTCCCAGGATAGCTCGGTTAACCGGGACACCCTCCCTCCATGTAAACAGGCCTTAAGTAACCGGAAATATCCCAATGAGATCAAAGTGACGTGAAACATTTCAAAGTGCTTTAATCCCTCCCCCGCCCACCCCCCCCCCCATCCCCCTTCCAGCAATTGCCATTCTTTCAGTTACCCAAGTAGCTTCTATACGTGTGGTCTTAGGACTTAGCCTATCGCCCGCCTATCGCAGATATAATCGCTGATTATATCACCCCTACAAGAAGCGAGTTACTTTGTTCAGTCCAATGCAGTAGTCACTGTTAGACTAGATTACAGACGGCATGGAGGAGAAATGGGCGCGCGCGAGAGAGGTTGAAAGGTCGTCTCATTAACTGATGTAAAAGAGCAAATGTACTGCACCTGATCTCTTCGCCAACGTCTTTGGAATACACTTCAGTCCCCGTATGGACATCTAATACTCTCATGAAGTGGTCGGCGCCACAGGAGAGAATCCGCTGCCCATCTGAAAATAACCAGCGCAAGTTGGCAAAACTGTTTTTCTTGTTTTATTACCTTCGGCACTTTTTCAGAATGGACAAATGAACCTGAAGGTGCGACTACGTTGGAAACAAAGGATAACGGGATCGCCCACCTGACTTACCTGGGCTGAAAAGAACTGTATGCACAGTCTCTTTATGAACTGGAAGAAAAAGAAAATTTCTCAACGAAATTCCTTATTATTCATGTATTTGCTAGGCCCCAGACTAGCCTTTGTGTGCTATAAATACTACCGAGGGTAAATAAAGGTCATTTACTTATTTATTTATTATTTGTTTATTTACGTTATTTTATATCTTTTTTTTTGCGTAATGCTTAGAAAACGTTGTGGTGGCTTTCAGCTAAACATTGAATTAAAGCTTGGAAATAATAATAAAAAAATACAAAAAACATGAATTCATTTCGAGAATCAACAGATTACTGACTAACAAAATAAAACATTCAATGATCTTTATTCACATTGTTCAACGCTTTCCTCAACTAATTTGGATGCCCCTTGTTGTACCTGCGTGGATGTATTTACTAAATGCTTATAAATGCTTATAATCATGTCTCAATGGCCGAGACGGAGTTAATTCTTCAGTCTTTAGATCCCAATAAAGCTACTGGTCATGATTAAATTCATGCTCGTATCTTACGGGATGGAGCCTCAGTTTTGGCTGCTCCTATTTCACGACTGATTAACACTGTTATTGATAATGCCTGTGTTCCTGCTGAATGGAAACTAGCAGAGATCTGTCTTATCTTCAAGAGAGATGATGAGTTTGACAAGTCCAAATACAGGCCTGTATCCATCCTAGTATTGTTGGACAAGGTCACTGTGATGTGTGCAAAAGCAGCTTGTTCACTACTTCAACCCGCACTTGTCTAAGTTCCTGTCTGCATATAGAAAAGGTTACAGTTGTGAGTCTGTGTTGCTGCATCTTATCGAGGACTGGAAAGAAGCTCTTGACAAGAATTCTGTGGTTGGGACTGTAATAATGGACTTAAGTATAGCTTTTGATTTGATACCACACGACTTATTACTTGCGAAGCTTTCTGCTTATGGTATTTCTACCCATAGTTTAAATTTACTGAGGAGCTATTTAACAAATCGCAGGCAACGGGTTCGAGTAGAGGACGTTACAAGTGACATCTCATATGTTAACAGCGGTGTTCCCCAAGGCTCCGTTTTAGGGCCCTTACTGTTTAATATCTTCATAAATGACTTATTTTATTTCATTAAAGAGGCGAAGCTGTGTAACTATGCTGATGATAATCAGCTATATTTTGCTGATACTGATCCAGCCGTTGTCGAACATGTTGTCAATAAGGAACTAGTGGTGGTGTGTGAGTGGTTTCGCAGCAACAAGATGATCTTGAACCCTGAAAAATGCAAGGCCCTGCTTTTATCGCGAAAACCCAATGTCAAGCTATCACTATTTGCTGAAGGTGTTGCATTGCCACTACTTGCTACGGTAGATCTATTTGGGCTTACATTGGACAATTCCCTGAATTTTGGAAAACACATTACGAAAATTAGCAAGAAAGTTGGAAAGCAACTAGATGTTCTTTGTAGACTGAAGAATATATTACCGTTTCGGTCTAAACTATGCCTTTATAATTCGTTTATTATGTCTCATTTTCATTCAGTTACTGTTCCTCCATATGGCATAACTGTTGAAAGTCTGATAGTAAAAAACTGGATAGGTTGCATGAACGAGCACTTCGTTACTTGTATAGTGACGAGTCTTCACAAACTATCACTCTTTGTGATCGTATTGGTTACAGCCTTGTGGATCGATGTATCCAGAATTTGTTAATTATTGTTTTTAAGACAATCAACAATTATCCACCTGAATATCTGAGAGACCTATTTAGGTTAAGAGACAACATCAAAAATCTGAGAGGGTTAAAAAGCTGCAAGTACCGCAACCTAATACAACTCGTTATGGCAAGAACTCAGTAAAGTACTTGGCAGCTATTACTTGGAACAAGATCTCTGATACCCTAAGATCCCTCATTGTCAGTCTTTAAAAAGGCGGTTCGACAGCTAAGGTTTAGCTAATTTCTATATAATATCTATTTAATATCAATGTTCTATTGAGTAATTGGGCTTTTTATTGCTTATAGCTATGTCATGTAATTTTTAGGTTTTATATCGTAAATAAGTTTTTGGATTGCCGTTTCTTTTTTTTCTCGGCTTATTAGCATACTTTTGCTAGAGGTCTAACCAACCTCATCAATCCCGAGATTAAATAAAGCTTCATCATTCATCAAATAAATAAACCGTTCAGCAGAGCCTCCTTGTTTTTTTTAGCTTATAAATAAATAAATAAATAAATAAATAAACAAATAAATAAGAAGAGCCCCTTGCGAGTTTTTTAAGAACAAACTTATCGGCCCTGCCATATAAGAAGACACTAACCGAAATGAGCTTTATCACACAATGAAGCAGCTGCTGTATTTCTTTTGGCCCTTTATAATAATAATAATAATAATAATAAAAGATTTATACCGCGCCAGTATCCTACTGTTCAAAGGCGCCTTACAAAACTTTAAAATTAACACTTAAAACAGCTAAAATTAATTATAAAAAGCTTTCCTAAAAAGAAACGTTTTCAATCTACTTTTAAAAACAGACACAGACAAAGCATTTCTAATTTCACATGGCAAAGCATTCCATAATGATGGTGCTGCTACAGAGAAAGATCTTGCGCCATATGTTTTCAAGTTATAGGATGGAGAAACCAGAAGGTGCTTCGATGATGAGCGTAGTTGACGCGATGGAGTGTAAGATGTAATCAAATCACAAATGTACGACGGTGCCAAGTTATTAAGTGCCTTGTAGGTTATAAGTAAAATCTTAAAAATAATACGTTGTTCAACGGGAAGCCAGTGAAGATTAAAAAGAACAGGCGTAATGTGATCATGCTTTGTTGTAAGTGTGACAAGGCGCGCCGCGGCATTCTGGACGTGTTGTAACTTTTTTATAGTGTAGGCTGGTAGGCCATACAAAAGAGAATTACAGTAATCCAACTTCGAAGTTACAAACATATGAACCAGCAATTCAGTAGTAGTCGCTGAAAGAAACTCCCTGATATAGCTGATATTTCGCAGATGATAAAACGAAGATTTGCAAATGTTAGTAACATGATCATTAAAGCAAAAATGGCTATCGAAGATAGTGCCGATATTTCTCGCCTTTTGCACGGAGTTAATAGTTTCACCAGCAACTGAAATTTCGTGAAGGAGTGGTCTTGGAAGATATATAGCAAAGGAAAACTGTCGAGTCACGAAGATTATCACTCGGTCACCGGATAGAATGCATGTTGGTGCTTACAACTGACACAATAAAGCAAACTCGGCTATAGCTTACTGGGATGGTGACTTATGGCCGCTTGCTGATCAATGTTCCACAGCATCACAGTTCCTAAATACATAGAAAATAGCAGTCAGAACATTCCAGTACAACTACCGCAAAGGTAAATCAAAGTAGCTTTAAGCCACTGAACTTCGGCGGAAAATAAATTATAAACCACTCGCGGTTATATGGCTTTGATTCCTTTGCTATGAAACGTTACTGAAAGAGTCAAAAGAGAAGCTTGACACCTGCGTTATTGACATTTTACGCATGATTTGAAAAGTCTTTGTAGGGTAAACTTTAAGTAAAACGGCCCTCAATTTTCAAAACCCGTTTATCCTAGACAAAAATTAAGTTTCTCCTCTCCGTATATCTTTCGTTAGTCTTTTGTAGAATTTTGACGAAATTTGTGTTCTTTCATTGGGCCGTTTTCATGATCGTAATATTAGTTGTACAGTTTCATGGTTGGAATTTTAGTTTATTAAGTATGCAGAATATATGCCAAGCGTTATGCACTGGCCAGCGGATTCACAGAATGTTAACCACGAAGCAGCCTCAGCCTCTTTCTGAGTTACAAACGACGACTGCTTCTACAGAAGATTTACTGAGATGTCAATGGGAGAGATCTTTGGTGCAAAAATGTTACCCAAAAGATTACATGAGCACAATAGAACTCACAACCAGTAGTTAAGGTTCTTACCATCCATAGTCCCTGTCACCACAAGCGTGTTGGTAGGATCAAGGTCTACAGAATTCACCTGCAAAACCAAACAGTAGACTATCAGTCTTCTTTACAGGTAAATCGACACCGCGAGGATAGAGATGGCCACAATAGAGAGGTCGAAAAGAGGCTACCGGGAGATCATTCAAAGCAGTTTTCAAAATCAAACCCAAAGCAATTACTCTGACCAATCACAACAAAAGTAAACAGCGCAATGAGCCAATCAGAATTCGAAGCAATTACATGTAATCGGCGCCAAGCGCGGGAAAGTGCGCGAGTGAAAGTCGCGATTGGGTTTGGTTTTGCTCCTCATTGGTTGAAAAAAGTGGCGCGAGTTTTGCCAACCAATCACAGAGCGAGGTAAAGCAAAACCACAGCAAATGAGAATTAAATGGTCGAGAGAGCAGAAAGTAAACCGAAATTTTAAAAAGATAACGACATTTTTTAATTTGTAGACAAGTTTCCATGTTGCAAACATCATCGTCAGTTACAGAAGCTTTGAAAAACCGTCAGGACTACATAACTACGCGAAACATGCATAATCAGCTAAAAAACTGCTCTAGGAAAAGAGAGGATGGAAATGAATGAGATCCCAAGGCATGAAATGAGATCTGTAGTCATAATCAAAAGCTTACTTTGATGTTGTATAAGTACAAGGCATGCATGAAGAGGTTCGGGGCAGGGACTCGAGACGTTGTTTACTTGGACTTACCTCAGTGTCGTGCTCGAGTTCGGCCTGAAGCAAAAAAGAAATAAAACAACCGAATTTAATGCGATTCCCCAGTTCAATACGTAATAAACAACCATCTCTGCAAGCAGACCATTTAGTTTAAACGAAGATGAACGGATTTCAAGTAAATGATTTGATCACTTGGCCTCACCAAACAGACCTCGCCTTCATGATGACCCTTTTACTACTTTTTAGTTCTTCGATAGAACTGAGCTCTTGTTAGAGCCGAAGGCCCACGCAAGCCGGCCTCCTTTTAGTGAGCTGAACGGCCCAACCCACGCAAGCCGGCCTCCTTTTAGTGAGCTGAACGGCCCAACCCATAAGCGGGCTATTCTCTTGAGTCGAGAGAAAGATGGGGTCGAAATCATTATAGTTTGTAGGCCAACCGAGTTGGGGTTCGCCTTTCGATTAAAAGTTTGTGGTATTGGGGATAAATTCCGTCACTAAAATTATTCCATTTTCTAAATTCAGAACAAGACTAACCAGAATTTCCGGTGGAGAGGGTTTCTTGCCATCTGGCTCAGGAAAAAACTTCCAAACCTGCAACAACAAAACATGAAAAAAAACAGACTGTTGCCACTTGCGATTGTCTGAAAGGGGCCACTCAAGTTATTTAAAGTTCAAAGACAAGGATAACTAAATATTTAGGTTTAGGTTTGATCGAGACTACCCTAACAACTCGTTTGCTGACCCTACGAGTAAGAGGCCAAGATGGAAGTGAATTTATGTAACTAATTATTGTTTCTTTTCCTTTTGTATAAAAATCGCGTGGTATGTTTTCTTTTGATGTTCTACCGTTCAACCTGTCGTTCAAGCAGCATTTCGTTTTCGATGACAGATACAATCTTGGCCCCAGCACGTGAACATCCGTCATAACTTAGCGTCCTGGAAGCAGGAATGCATCATACCTTGACTGTGGAATCCCACGATGCAGTCACAAGGATGCCATCATTCCACGACAAACATGAAACTAAATAACAAATAAAGACATGGTACTGAATGATATTACAATACTCAAAAGGCCAGAGGAAAAAAATCTAAAGGAAAAAATCCCATCAACCATGTCTCGTAGCTCATCCTGACTGAATTTTCGACATTTCAATTTTAAAAAGCCATCCGTTCAAGGATCGACAAATTTGAAGTGGTGCAGCATGCGCAGACTTGTGCAACGTGCTCTTCCTTTCGGCCAACTAGATGCATAACAAAGCAGATCGCAATGTTTCTTACGCAGATTTCAAGCATTTCCCATCCGTTGTATTTTCTTGTAAGGGAGAGGGGGTGGAGGGAGGGCTCAATACTCTTATGTGGAACGCAAGTCATGCGCGTGTTCCTGATATTTCTCAATGTCACATCGGCCACTATGCATTAACAAACACTGGAATTCTGTTCAACACTCACTTGCATCATCATGGCCTGACTTGGTGTCAACAACTCTTCCATACTCAACAGAGTAAATGTATCTGCATTACCAAAAAGTTTTATAATCAAGTTAGTATTTGCTTAGCTAGCGAACCCGCTGCGCTTTCTTTTCGCGACAAGCTTTCGAGGTGCAGTAAAGCAACCTATTCACCAAAACAATCCTTTCAATTTTTTTTACAGCTGAGTGTCGTAAAATAAAAAGCCAAAGCAATTACTCTGACCAATCACAACAGACGTGTACAGTGAACCGAGCCAATCAGAATCCGGTTTTGTTGCTGATTGGTCGAGAAAGTGTCACGAGCTCTGCCAGCCAATCATAGAGCGAAGTAAAGCAAAACCAAAGTGAAGGCGAATTACTGTCGACGCTCAATTGAAAACTGCTCTAAGGAGGTTTCATTAGGTATCTATTTCTTCATCAAAAATAGTTTCAGTTATAGTGGCGCCACATTGTGGAATAGCCTTCCTTGCGAGGTTAGGTGTGCAGAGTCATTCGGGTCGTTCAAACGCGAAATCAGCATTCACGGAAAGCAGCTTTTTATTCCAATGTAGTTATAGTTATAGCTATTGTGATGTATTTTAAGTTCGATTGATTTTAGCTGACGAATGGTCCGTGTTTAAATAAAGTTGATTGATTGACTGATTGATTGATTGATTGATTGATTGATTGATTGATTGATTGATAGATATGGGATGCACCGATAAGAATGGAAAAGAAAGATTTAGAATCACTCACATTTTGTTATCCCAGGATCCTACGATTATAGTCTTCGAATCTGGCATAATGGCGCAGGACGAAAGGGCCTGTGAGAATAAAATGGATGATCACGAACGATGTTGCAAAAGCTTCGCTCTTAAGGTCTCTTGATTCTCCGTTTCGGTTTCTTAGATAGAAAACGAGAAGGACGGGAAAAAGAGAGACCTTTGGAAAAAAGGTTGATGCCACACGAAAATGTCGGGTGGGGTGAAGAAGGCACATCACTCACAACAAATCGCGAGATCACAGATGATCTCTACACAGATGTTGAGCGATGGAATAAAAGGAAGAACCGGCAACGCTCTGAATGTATTATCTTTGAAATGACGGTTGTCTAATGTGGTTCTTGGACATCCTCTGTCGTTAGTTGGCGAATTAACTAAATTCAGGGCACGGTTTTATAAGGCTAATACTAAAGAAGAGAATGAGTAATTCTGCAATTAATAGCGAGATCCTAACTACACGACCGACCAAACAGACCAAGCTCTAAACCTTTGCAAAACGACACCGAGAGATCTAGTTTTCGTTTCTCATTCAGGTCGTTTCACTTTCAGCAAACACTGATACTGAGTTAATCATCTGTGCAGACTGTGCTTCTCTTCAGTTACACAAACACTGAACTGCATACCATGGATGACAGGTTGATCCCCCTCACTTGCTGCCTGGTTTCTATCGAGTACATCTTCAGCTGCGTATCTGGAGAAATAGCATTAGTAAGTGCATGCAATACTCTTTTGCCAGAAAAAAATTCCGAGCTGCTTAATCCTTGTTGGATTTGAATTTACTAAGTGATCTCAGCATTGCTGGGTTCCAATTCACAAAGCCGAGATTCCTTTTTGACAAGTTATGTGCCAGTGACCAGGGCGTAGCCAGGATTTTTCTACAGGTACGCACAATTTTTCAAATCTCTCCCCCCTCCCCCCTTCCTTCCCACCCCACCCCTGTGTACCAGATTGTTTTTGACCGGCATTGTTTTCCTTGTAAAAGCACCTACAGAGACGTAATTGTGCCCTAGTTAAGTTTCATATAGGTTTGCGATTTCTGGAAATCTCCAAAAATAATCAATGTGTAAATGTTTACACCTCCATGAAGAATAGACCGAAATCCTAAGGCTATGTCAAATATAATTGTCTACAGCTGGAAAAACACAGTTTGTTGTTTTTCTATTAACAGCATTTCCAAGAAACAAGTAGAGTTAATTGAATTGAATCAAATTGCGCCTTTTTAAACTGAAAAATATATTTTTATTTATTTCCTTTTTTAATCTTTTTTTTCTTTTCTTTAATTTCACTTTGTTTTATTTTCGACTTCTTCAGGTACGCACGTGCGTATGTGCGTACAGGTAGCTACGCCCCTGAATGAACATCATTTCTGTTTTGTTGCTTCCGACTTTCCCCGCGCTATCCTCGAGTCGGATATTTTCGTGCGCTCACAAACCGTTTAAAGTTTCCCGCGCTTTTCACTGACCCGTCAGTTACACTCTCTCCGTAGTTTTCCACGCGCCTGTTACAAGTTGTCCTGTGCTTTTCACAGCATTCCGTAACATGCCGGCTTACCCCGCTTGACACAAAATGTCTCAAAGTTTTTCTCTGGGTTATAAAATGCGAATATGCGTGCTAGGAATTTTTTTGTACCTTGGGAAACAGAGAAGACATTCTTGCAATCCTTGGACAGTCTCACAGACGTTACAGTGCTGGAAAATAAAGTGCCATAACAATGAGTAAACATCGAAGGAGCTTAGTTTAAATACTGAATAAACATTAGTGAATGTAAAAGAAGAGTAAAGGAAAAGTGAGTAGTCTAAGCAAATTAAGGTTGCATCGGAGAAAAGAAAAAAAGCATTTCCAGTATACGAAAAGAAGGAATAGGAACCGAGGAAAATGCCACCGAAAAGAAGAAAATGGCCTCATAACAAGGATGCAAATGTTCTGCACAATAATCAGCTGGACCGGTGGAAGAACAGAAAGCTTGAAAGAGGGCATTAAAAAGAAGAAGGATGAGGGGGGTGATTAGTGTTGTTAAATGAAGACTTTTGCGTTTTGGTTACGTTTTTATGGCAGGTCTGTTCAAGAAAAACATTTTTTCTCGCATCACGTTGAACATTACCTGGTAAATGTATAACGGCCCTTCGCTAATATTCATTCATTCATTTTCATTTTCATTTATCCTAATTTTTATTGCTCGGTGGTTACATGTTGTATCGTATCATAGGGATTACACAACAAGTTCTAGTTAAACACTTCTTTTCTTGTTTTGTTTCCTCTTTTATTAAATTGTCTTGGTAAATGTTTAATTGAAACAGTTTTATTTAGAAATTTAATACTTTAGCTCTTAGTCAAGGAATGAACTTTGTTCATGCATCAATTTACTTTAGAGCACAAACCTTCTGTGTTGCGTGAGCGGACTGTTGGTTATATTGACATTCACAGAACAAGAGGAAGAAGCTTCCCTACACAGGACACATCAGGTTAACATACATAGAGCCATAACATCACAATCGGGGAGCAAGCACAGCCATCAAGCTGAGAGGACACCCTTACGGCACTCGCGGGTGCTCCTAAATTCAAACTTAAAAAATTGCCGCAGCTTGGACCAGAACTGCACTAGCTTCCCCGACTGATGTAACAGAAAAGAAAAGAATTATATATTTTTTTTAGTTTAAGTTTCAAGTTAACAATATTGTTAACATGCTTTTACTAATGGGCTACTGCCAAGTTCAAAACTATTTGAAAATATTTCATACAGTACGTCGCCGGTCGTTGAGTTTACCTATAGGTTTCACTGAACGGGTGATGGGTCTGGGAATTTTCGAGTAAATTGCACTTTAGTTAATTGTTTACAAATTAGAAAACTTCTCTCTGAAAAGAAGAAAAAGGCTTACTGGGAAAAGATTTACAGCCACTATTGGGAAATTGTGACGACAAGAGGGAGAATGAAAGAGAGAGAAAGCTTATCAAGAAGAAAAAGTGGCATCATGCCGTTTATCAGTTCATGGAAAACGGCCAGAAAGTGGAAAGAAAAAATGACTAGTACTGAAGGCACATGAAAACATAGGCTTACTCTCTGTGGAGTTTGTGACAGGTTGCTTGTTGTAGTTTATCCATGTTGGTCCACTGTGAATGGTTGTGGTTTAATCCTTCATCAAAGTCAACTGAAACCCAAAAAGATTTTTAAAGTTACCGAGGGAACTTTACATTGGTTAAACGCGTGTTTTGCTGACAGGAGACAAGAAGTGAGAGTACTACCTCCTACAGAAACTATAGGGAACCTGACCCGAGTAAAGGCCGGCGAGAAAACTCCCAACATTGATGGGTTCAACCTGTGGGGCGGGTTGAGTGTTTAGAAGATCGCACATTTGTAAAAGTGCCTTTTGTCTCCAGGATGCATACAAATAGCAGCGAGTCTCAATGTGCCTTGGTCAATAACTCCCACAAAACGTCAAAGCCGGGATCCACTTCTGCCCTCGTTTCCCCTTAAAGGCAACGTAAGGGTTGAAGGGAGAAAGATGCACATGTCAAACAACTTCTCATTCTATATTCACTTACCATTGACCTTGATGACTGGCACATTGCCCCCTTGATTCTTGGAAACTGGTTGACCATGACTCTCTCCATTCAGCACACTGCTACTGATGGGGGAGGGGGTGGTGCTGGCGTTAGGACTCACCCCAGTCACCTGTAATTTGACCAAGTCGCTTTAGGCCTGGTTACGATTTGACCACAGAGGTCAAAGGTTCGCAAAACCCGTTCACTTGTTCAGTTGCAAATACGCGCAAAGAGCTATGTTTGCATGTGATCGCAAAAGAAAGAATTCTCTGCCAGCATATTTTGCGATTGTCTACGATCGTTTTAGATCATAAATCATAATATGAAAGGTAAGCTTTAATAGTATAAGATCTGCGATCCTTTTTGAGACGAGGCCGACCCTGAGTGTTTTGAGCACTTTGTCTTTACAATAAATCGCTTCCCCCGAATGCTCAGGCTAAACCCAGATGCCACCTACACAAAAAACCGTTATGAGATTTAAAAAAAAAGGAAAAATCCTCTGTAAAGTGTTTGTTTATGAAAAAAAAAATTAATAATAATAATTGTCAAATGGAACAAAGGGTTTCTTGAATTGGACAGAATTGCACTTGATGGTGATACGGAAATGAAACATAAAGATACTCTGAAATACAAGAAAATGGCAAATTTCAACTGCTTTATTATTTCATCTCGTAAGTCATTCGTTCGCTCGTTCGTTAATTTTCGTAGTTATTGATTGATTTACCAGTTTCTGTGGGTGTGGGCTTGTGAATAACTGTTTAGGCGTCTGCCCAAACTCAAGAATCTGAGCTTCTAACGATGCTCGCTCATTTGGATCATCAATCCTGTTTGAATCACAAACAAAACCATTTATAAGTAACAAGATAATTCTACGTAAAGCAAGGCTTTCTCGCCTTGCTGTGTTCCAGTATACATAGCAAGGGCACTTCACAAAGCTTTGTCAGTGCAGTTGCGCCTGTGCTTCATTTAACCACCACGTGTTGCACTGTAGGTTAACAGTTAACAATTATTGCATTCGACTCTTCGGATTACTGTGGCGGAAAAGCACCCAAAATTTGTATTGGTTACCTAAAGTGTGACGTCACAGATATTTGAATTTTTGAAATTATGGGATTTGTTGAGATTTTGAGAGAGAGCAAGATGATAAATGATAAATGCAAACTTGCCAAAAATCAGCATGTAAAGGCAACTTGGCTCTGAGATATTAGCACGGATATTCTCTGCTGACTCTACATTTTACTTGGTTCATAAAGTGAAATTTAGAAGGATTTGCATGGAATCCGCAGAGCATAACGGTGCTAATATCTCGCTCTCAAACTGTAAGAAAATGCCGATTTCTGGCAACTTGACCCTATTTATCATTTCATTTCTGAATATCCAAATAAATCCCATAATTTCACAAATTTAGTTTTTGTGACGTAATCACTTTAGGCTGGAGAGTTGATCTAACAGGCCAATCCCGATTTCAGTTTAGCCAACTTTTTAAAGCAAGGCAAGCTGCAAAGTTTTGTGGATAGAAATGCGGCAAGCGAATGGAACTCATTTTCAATAAAAATACTGTGCACAAGGCCTCGTTTTGATTAGGCTGAAAACAACGCGAGTGTGACGTCACCATGTGTGTTTTCGCTCTCAGCCCCATGCCTCCGATATAAAAGTCTCCCCTCTTCGCCCTCGGTAAACGTACTGAGACCGAGAACGAAGGGCAACGAGGTTGTGATCTGACTAGAGGGCGCAAATCGATTGTATTCAGTCAAGCTTTGGCGCTTAGGCCTATCATGCTGTTGGAAAGAAACAGTTAATTTTTATAAAGCGTGGTATATCTTACCCATCGAGGTCGACCGCTCCTTCGTATGTTAGATAATAAAACACTGAAATAATAAACAAACGGATGCCATGACTGAATAAAATACTATTTTATTCCACACAAGGTTCTCCGCAAACCCCATGTAATTAAAACATAAAATAAAGTGAACTATTAAGTGAAAGGAATTCAGTATTACCATTGTCAGCATTCCATGCCTCGTGCCCTCGTTGTTTATATCCGAATATTAGATCGATCCAATGGTGTAGTGTTTCTGACACAAAAGGACTTTCAAGAGCTTCGCGGTTCTTTCTGATGAAGTCCCCCGGATCTAAAATAAAGCAAAACAAAATAGCATGCGGGAGGTTTCGTAAGCGCGAAACATTTAAGTGGCTATGCGTTGGACATTCTTACTCCAGTTTGGTGTCAAAGTGAACCGAAACTGAACTAAATTTTTTTTTCTCCTTCATGAAATAACCTTAGAACACAACCAAAAAGATATCGATTGACAATATAGTATATAGTATGTGTTTAGGCTATTTTTGGCCAAAACTGTACGGAAACTCATGCTACGAGCTTTTTTCCTCGACGATCTTCTCGAAGACAGGACAAACTATAATCGGTTCTTGCTAGCATCTACAAGAAAGAAACTTTGAATCAGTTTGCATCCTTGCCCCATCCTTTCGCGTGATAGCTGATGAGGACGCCGCCCAAATCAGCTATCAAGCATAGGAATCGAGAGCGAATAAACTAATTGTTTTATTTAGTATAAATCCACTAGTCGTTCAAAACTAAACAAGTAAATTATCTAAATCCTCCTCGTAGACACTTCGAAAACGCGAAGAAGCGGCCGCCATTTTGTTGACAACCGCTACTCACTATCAACAACAGAATAGATAGCGAGTAGCGTAGCCAAACAGAGAACAGCATTCGTGATAGAACGATAGATTTATACTAATCACGAATAGCTTCGGTGTATTAGTGGAGTACTTTTAACAAAACTGGACTAGCTCTCCATGTTCCCGCGGTCACCAAACCTTAAGTTGCCGATACTTGTCTTCAGAGAGAGTAAAGCTAGCAGCCGAAGAATAAGGCCTTTTTTGAAGATACTTGGTACCTCTCTGCTTGCATTAAGTGAGTGTCTCATCCTTCTACGATTCTACGCGTGTCTGCGCTATTATTGCTGGGTTTTCATGGTGTAAGTGCAACTTTTGGCGTTTCAAAGTGTTACTCAAAAGAGCTGACGAAGGGCGAGTTCTTATGATTCCGGAATAGGAATACTCGGTACAGGAGAAAATCGTGTTGTTTTAGGATCTCATTCGTGATTAACGGAATAGCATTTCGTTATCTAATAAACAACGGAATGAATACAGTTCACTAGGAATACGTAGAAGAGTTTCGCAGAATATGCGCTCTCTTGGAAACTTTGGCGGGAAATTTGTGTACGGCCCGCCAAGCCTGTGACGAGTCAGCGATCTCTCGGAAACTTTGGCGGGAAATTTGTGCGCGTCCCGCCAAGCCTGTGACGTGTCATCGTAAGTCAGGTTCAGACGCTCAGTCCAAAGTCCAAACAACGGTCCAGACTTAGGAATCGCCCACAGTCTGGTTATCATAGTTTTTTATCATACCTTTTGCCCAGGGAGGCAGCTCAACATCCATGACTTTCGTCTTGTCTTGTTTACATCCCAGAGGGAGGTTTTGACTGTTCAACAGAAATTCACCAGACGATTGGAAGAACTCGGGAATGAGCTTTGAAAACATGAAAAACACCAGCATTATTTCATACAGTTCCTGAGACTGCGCCCATCGCTTTGTTTACCTCAGACAGAGAACACTAATAGACAATTTTTCTGCTCAGTGCAACAAAATATTCTGTTAAAAAATCATGGATCATTGCTTTGTACATTAATGACTGGAGGATAAAGTATTTGCCGGGCTTCCCAAAAAAGCATAAAACGTGTACAAACCTCTTTGACATCAGCGTGTCCAGTCAAAACATTCTCCCAAGTTTCGGTGATGCTAAAACAAAAAAGTAGAGAAATTGCAAAACTCGCAGTTTTGAAATCAATAAAAATTGAACCTTAGTTGAGGATTACTGTATAAATTAATTATTTTCCTGGAACGTTCAAGAAAAGGGGCCAAGGTAGAAGGAGGTGGAGCACAGCAGTAGAGTTTTTTTATGAGAAAGTATGTTGTTCACCAAAGAGATAGTATGTTACAGGAGAAAAGGTATAAACAGCACCTCGCGCCCCGCCCAGGAGGTAAAACATATTTGACAACTGTTATTAACAACAAATAAACTTTTTTTTTCCACCCGGTTCTAACTAAACTAGTCAACAAGCACTTTATCTTGCTCTTAATTTTAGCTTTCTCAGGCGATGTAATTACACCAAAATAGCAACGAAAATAAAGCGTTTTTGTAGTTGATTTCGATGTTATGCGGCACTGAATAACTTGATATAGCACTGTTCAGGGCCGCACACTATTTGTGTTTCTTACTGGGCCGTTCCCATTCACGCTGATGCATGCGGCCCCTATAGGGGGTATACTAGTCATATGGTAACTTATGACAGAGCGCTTTTAAATTGAATGTCGCAAAATCAAAACCAAAGCAATTACTCGATCTGGCCAATTACAACAGAAGTAAGCGGTGCAATGGGCCAATCAGAATACGAAGCAATTACACGTGGCCGGCACAAGGCGCGGGAAAATAAACGCGTGCAAGTCGCGATTGGTTTTGGTTTTGCTTCTCATTGGTTGAGAAAGTGGCGCGAGGTCTCCTGACCAATCACAGAGCGAAGCAATGCAAAACCAAAGCAAAACGTAAATTACTTTCGACACTCAACTGAAAACCGCTTTAAGTGGATTTTATACCTGTTAAACAATCGGTCAGGTTGATCAAATTTTCCTCCTTGTAAGCAGAGCATAAATTCTGGAGCTTTGAAGACAAATAACGTTTATAATGAATTCAGTACTGGTTAAAAAATAGAAACTTGGTCAGCTGATACGTGTATCTATTTATAATTATTGTTCAAACGAGCCTACACCACACGTAGCAGCATTGCTACGTCGTTCTTTAGAACTCCCCACTTAAAATTAGCTTTGCCTTTTAATTAAGCCCTGGCCAAACTATCGAACAAAGTTGGATCCCACATCCAACATTGTTGGATGTGAATGTTGAGATAGTGGCAAAACACTATCCAACATTGCTAGACGAAACAAGGTACTGGTACAAGTTGGCGCTAAATTTAATTTAAAACATAGCGCTAACACGGATACGAAAAGTGCTTCTATAGCGCTGGCCTTAATGTTTATAGTACCAGGGCTGTTCGAGGACTTAAGTGACGGTGTTAAGCGAGGAAAAACCATGGAATGGTTAAGAGAACGAGCTGAAAAAAGGGTATGTTCCATACCGTTGTACAGTCATCATTGCAAGTTACACCCGCGTTTAAGGGAGATGAGAGAATAAGCCCGGATCAGTTCGCAAAAATTGTAAACTGGCTATTGAACAAGACATGCAAAGAGAGCACCAAAACAGCGATTATTGATTGGCTAGCGAGAGAACGTGACTCGCTTCAGGATACAACTTTGCTGGAAAGGCGGAAAAAAAGGCAACATTTTTGGTCGAGCAAAACTGTTGGGCTTAATGTTTGATCAAAAGCAAACTTTACACTTGATCGAGCAAACATTGTTGGACCAAAATCCTCCAACATGGGCGGCCAAACGGTCGAACAATGTAGGATCGAGCAAAGTTTGAACGTTGAATCCAACTTTGTTCGATAGTTTGGCCAGGGCTTTACAAGAACTGATTACAAATGATTTCAAGTTCTCCATAAATTGATTTGTAAATGTGTCAAGGGTCTTGAATCGACAGAGCTGAAATCTCAATTTTTTTTGGTATATATTTAATTTATTTGTCACATTGTTACACCTATGCCAATAACGCAAAGGAAATCCTTGGAAGGAGTCTACATGATGGTAAGTTTGTAGTTCATATTGAAGAATTTTATCCAAAACTGTCAAACAATCTTACCAACTCTAACAAGGTAGTACAACACGTATCCTGGAGTAGAATAATGTGAACCGTACAAAAACTTTGGAGGAGGCATTTCCTTGCATCTTTCCTGGAATTCAAATAATACAAATTTCAATAAACAGTGTGTCTACAATCCTTAAAAACTATTGTGAATCACCAATAAAGCCCTACGACCTAAGCTGATCATGATAAGCTTCGATTCCTCTATAAAGCAACAGCGTGAATGGTGGTGGGTGGAGCAGGATGGCCGAGCGGTTAGGGTGATGGATTTCAATGCGGTTTCCCCGGGTTCAAATCCCACACTGGCCGCTAGCTGGTGTTGTTCTGGGTAGTCCCTGGTTCACGTCCTCGGTCATCCTTGTAAATAGCCAACTGGTTTGCCTCCGGCCAGTTGGATTCTTATCATGTTGAGTTTATTTGTATTATTTGTGGGCCACAATGGAAACTACTCGACTACCAGTAATTGTGTCACCCCTATAAAGATATTTTTTTTAATCCTTTTGAGTTGAAAATTAGCCCAGACATGAAGCTGGTCAGGAACGTTTTATTTGACAGCCTGTATTGCTGACCTTTAAAGAACATTTCATACACTCAATGCACCGCCATTAGGAGTTCAGATGGTTATATTTTTAGTTAATTTGCATTCCAATATTCTTATATATTTTATATTTTGATCAATACTTGCTTATATTAGTTCCTTGGACTTCTTGTAATTTTAATCTCTTATTCATTGTCATGCGTTTTATATTTGAGCCTCTGACTCGGATTTAGAGGGCAACGTTATCCCAGAGATTGACGTTGATTGACTGACTGACTGACTGACTGATTTTTAATAAAGAGCCTGTGAGCAATTCTCTCTTTACCTTTAACTGAGCCAATCTGGTTTCATTCAGAGCTCCTATGGGTTTGGACAAATCACGGAATGTTTCTTGGCTGCTAAGATCTATAAAAGAAGTAAAGACATGATAACTCAGAACTTGATGTGGTAGTTTGTTTTTGTGCGTGCATGTTTTGGGGCATTTTTAGATTGTTTTGGTCCTCTTGTTGGAGGTTGAGGGTTGTTTCGGGTTGTTCAATCAGCGTTTAAGTAACTATCTTATTCTTACTAATTTTTGCGATTTTCGCGATTTCAACCAAAATCGCGAAATTTAACACTCGCTAAAAATAGACTGCGCGAAAATTAAATTCGCGAAATTTAATACTGCATTATGTCAACAAAACAGAACAAAATTTACAGTAGCTGAAAAGTAGTTGCTTATACAAGACTCGTACAAGAAAGGATGAAATCGCGAAATTGAATACGCCTCGGTTTTCTTTTTCTCCCCAAAATTAGTAAGAATAAGGTTTTATCAAACTGGGAACATGGAAGATCCACTAAGCCAACATGTGGTGCTTGCCTCTTCTCAGTACTACCTGAGTGGTCTTCACAAATGAAAGCTATATTCAAAGTTAGTAATGGTAATAGTACTGAGTGGAGTACAATTCAGGGAGTAATCTGGCGAGTGATTTCAAATTGGCCAAGCGCGTAGCGCGAGCACGATTAGCCATGAATTGCACGACAAAAGCTCCGATTGCCAATTAATTGTGTCAATAACAAAATGCGAGAGACCCAAATGTTGTCAAAATCAAAGGAAAACATATTTTGAGTAGAAGTCACTGGACCAGTTAATTTCGTTTGTTATCAATCTGGACCTGTCAACCTGCTCACTAAAGAAATTTTCCTTGATTTTGATTGGCTAGCATGGGCTAGGTAGTTGGCTGATGGCATGAAGTGCTTTAAGTTTTATTGGCTGCTTAACTCTCCAGTTTGGCTTATTCGATTACAAGTGTTTGTAATTGGACAGGTCAAATCAGACAGCTTGGACCTGAAACAGCCAATTAAGCAGCAAATAAAGGCTGTTAAGAACCAATCAATAATATTAGGTTCATATTCGAGCATTTGGTTATTGACACAATTAGTTAATAGGATTGAGTGGAGTCCAATTCGGTCTGTAATCATACTCGTGATAAACAAATCGGACTCCCGCAGTGCGGTCGTCCGATTTTGTTATCACTCATATGATTACAGACCGAATTGGACAACACAAATTCTTATCACCAATTAATCATAAAAAATACAATTTCCAAGAAAAGAAGAGCCAAGTTATAAAAGGAAGGGAAATTTTGCATTAAGACTGGCAAAGGACGCGTAAATTGTTTAATGTTGCTCTGAAATTGACTACAATCAAAATGTATGGTGATTGAAACCAAGGTTGTGATTGGTTGATTTAAACTACAACTTTGAATGTGACTGGTTAATTTAAAATACTACAGTACTTTGAATGTGATTGGCTTATTGAACTGTCCAATAACAAACTGTCCGATAACAACTTGGCAAGTGAATTAATGGAAAATAAGGAGTTTTTAACCCATTGACTACCGGCTGTTTTTACGTTTTCGGAGTGATTTTCCACCTATAAACGATGAATAGCAATTTGTGACTCGTTATTTGAAACTACCAGGGAAAAGTGGTACTGTCCTAAGGCACTGGAGGCTCAAGGTTTCTGAAAACGTCATTTTGACGTAGCTATTTTTTATCC
This sequence comes from Pachyseris speciosa, assembly GCA_016490735.1. Taxonomy (NCBI): domain Eukaryota; kingdom Metazoa; phylum Cnidaria; class Anthozoa; order Scleractinia; family Pachyseridae; genus Pachyseris; species Pachyseris speciosa. The sequence goes on along the minus strand of JAEMWC010000138.1, from coordinate 906,466 downwards.
GTGAAGCAACAACAATGGCCCAAGTTCGGTTTACTTGCGATTTTTGCTAAGTTTACAGCCATTTTTCATCTTTAGCGGCTGCCTGTTGAGCATCATTAAGCGTGACGGTAGCTAAGAGTCCACTTTCTCAAAGAATCGAGCAAGGTGATGTACTTTGTTGTCGAATTTGGCTTGTTACTCGACGAACTGGGAATTTGGCGGGTCGGACACTTAGTACCTTTGGGACTCGACTACTGATGAATTTCTCGACCTACCGCCGCATATTTTGGAATTTCTGAGCACTGAAGATGACCACAAGCAGGAAATTTTGGCGGTAGGTCGGAGTGGCTGTGTGAAAGAATTGGGGGAAGGAACGGGCGCTGTCAAAAATTCTCGTTAGTTCCCAGCATGCAACGCGCTCGAGATGTTGAAAATGTCGGAAAGGCCCGAATGCACTGGAACAAAAGGCTGTATCTACGCTCGGGAGAAGAATATGAACAAAACAAGTCATTTCTAAGCTAGAACAAGGACTGAATTTCGTTATGATGGTTGATGTTTGGTTTTTCGACGATGATTTCCTTAAAAAACATGAAGGCAAAAAGGGGCATTTTCGTCGTTTCTCTTTGCCGTTAAAAACGGTCAGTTTCGTTCTTGTCCAAACTCAAAAGGCCATATTTGGTAAAAATCGCTACGTTTCTTGGATATCCAAATTTAAAGGACATTCCATTTCGTGCTCACAACTAGCAGTTAAATTCGTGCGATTGAGAAAGTTGCAATGTTTTGAAGCATGGGAGTTTTTTACGGCCGGTTTTGGCTGGCACGGGTGCCAATGGGTTAAAACCAATCATAATCGAGGAAATTGTAATTTTTATGATTACATTTTTAATAGATTGCCTTACCCAGCTCATCACTTTTGTAATCAGCCAGTATCCAAGGAAACACAGGGTACTGAGTGAGATCATTGAAACTCCTATCTGCTAAACTGAAAGGAAACATCAAGCCACATTGTTTTAACACTCACTGAATTAGAAAACATTGCATACAGCTGTAACTGTAGTAAGGCATGCCTATGTCATTATCGATGTATGTAAGTACTGTCCTCAGCATCTCTGGACTGCCTTTAGAGAAGATTTGCAGTCAAGAAGGGTCACTTGTCGCACCTCAACATGATTGAAATTCTACAAACATTTCAAAACAAATTTTTACCATGTCTGTAACAATGACTGTATTAAATGGATTTTACCAACTTAATAAATGTAGATGTAGATGAATCTCGCAATTTGATTGGCTAATTGAAGGGCTTGGTGGAAAACTATGCTAAGTAGATTTTTAGGTGAACGCAGTTTTTGGCCCGTGTTTTCTAAAAAACAAAATGGAATTGTTGTGGACTCACTCGGCTTCACCTCCTGAGTCCACAACATTTTGACCTCTGCGATGACGAATATCATTGTCGATAAGAGTACAGACAATGCTATTTAAACCACATTCCATTTGTTACGTAGCAATTTTCTGTATAGTTGAAATAAAAAGTTAAAAGTGGTTGAAATTTAGGCATCTAATGCTCTGTTTTACCTCACTGGATACAGTATGTGCAAGAGGAAACAGAACTGCGTAAATAAGAAAGTACAGTTACCAACCTATTTAGGTACATTAGATATTCAAAATTTGAGATGGCTCCATTCTGCCATCGTAATGTCATGTTCTCTTGTCTTGTATCTTCTAATTCAACCTCTACAAAAAAACAGAAGATTAAATTAAACATTTAGTAACAAGAGCAGTGATTAAATACTCATACATGTAGTTATGCTGCAAAGGTATTTGCCACCCAAAATAGTACATGACATTTGAGCCATCTCAGTAATGTAATTGTTTTTTAAGTCCCAATACATGTACAACCCGGACCTGGAAAATTACATGATTTTTATTTATCGACTGGTGTGGTAATTTTTATTTCTATAAAAACTTAAATAAAACTTTGATAAAACTGTGAAATCAAACAAACAAATTAGGATAAAGTTAAGATTTCAAACAACAACAACATCAAAATAATGTTAAAGAATACAACTGAGTCATGTATTTCTGTGACAGTGTTAATACCTGGTTGTTGGACAATCTGTTCATAAAATAAATCTCTTTCTTTGGGTGAGTTGAAAATCAAGTACATATGAGAACCATCTGTTGAAAATACTTCTACACCCTAAGATGAAAAGCAAAACAAATTTTAATGAGAATTTACTTAATATTTACAAAATAAATTTACTTGCAAGTAATCATGTTATAACTTCACTCTTATTAGGGAAGCTCTTCAGTCTACAATTCTCCAAGAATTTATCAGTAAATATCAATCATCACTATCTATAAAAACTGTACTTATGAATTTCTAGCAGATAACTGGGTATCAAGTTTGTTGTCTTTATGCAGCACTTGTCCTTACAGCTGCTGCAGTCGTTGCTTCTATTGATACTGCCAAACAATTATTCATTCTAATGTTGAGTACAATCCCTCATGCAAGATTGCTGGGGCATAAGTTATGCATGAAATTTTCACCCACATCTACTGAGTAGACAAATTTGCATACATTAGAAAAATGTATGTAACACTTTGCATAAATATCTGCAAAAAAAATGATGTACAACACTTTTTCTCCAGAGCTTGAAAAAATAATACTCTCTTCTGTTTGTCCTCATTCTCAAGTGTTCTAAACTAAGCATTAGTTTCTATAAACAATATTAATAATTAATTAAAAATAAACAGAAAATGGGAAAACAAACCACATGTCTGAGAAGGTATCTCCTTTTGACAACTCTGCATATCTTGGATAATTTACATTTAACAACTGGACACTAAGAAAGAATAAATGAATCATCATACATGATGCAGAGTAACTTATTTTCTCTAATTCCCTATTGAATTATGTCCTTACGTAAACCTTTCACTACCGAAAGTGACTTTATAGATTTCACTCTGTCTAACACCAGATGATTTTACTTGTCAAAGAGAGACCCCTTGGGAGTGAAAGTATTAAAAAACTATCTCCCTTAAGCATGACTTTGGTAAAAATTATCTGTCAACTACAGGAAATGTACAATTGTGTACTGTAGCCTGCTCCCAGAAGACCCAAGCTAGACCTGTCTGTCTCTCCTACAATTCTAAAACCTGACCAAAAGCAAGAGAGGAATTGTGAATGTGTTCACAATGTGTCATGTGTTCCAAAACACATGACACACCGTAAGATCTCAGATGATGATTACCAGCTAACAATTAAAATCTGTCACTGGAATGTTTTGGCAGCCACTCTTAGAGGTTGTTTCCACCTTTCAGAGTGTGGTACATGTAAACTGACTAATTATAAACTAGTCAATGTGCCTTTCTATTTTAAGCTTATTGCTAATAATAGTAGTAATGCGATGATCATCATTTGGCTTGTCACTACTGCAAGGATTTAAGAAATTAATTGGAGGTTCTGACATATCCAGAGAATAATGCTTTTGAATGAGAATTACTGTTGTCATCACAGTTTCCCTTGAAAGTTTGCTGCTCAGCCAGTTCTTAATTTTTCAGACAGCCTTTCAACCTAGCGGTACTTTATCTGCCAATCTACCAGCCACATGAAGGGGTTTATTTTCTAAATCTATTTATAGCACTTACTGGGTCAGCATTGTTGAAAGGTTGAAAGTAGAGCCTGGAGGATGTGAGCATGATACGGCCTGGATTGCAAACAAGAGGGGTGATGCGTTTGGCTGGAATGAAAAACAAGGACAACATGATACGCAAAGAGCAAAGACCATTTGAAGGGCGTAATCGCTTTTTTGCTTTAAATATAAATCTCTCTAAATTCACTCTACTTTGGCATAAAGCAGGGCTCAAAGTTTGCGACCAGCTGGTCACACATGCGACTAGATTTTTTATTGTGTGCCTAAAAAATCATGTGTGATCACACTTGTGCGCCTAAAATGCACAAGTTCAGTGTGACTGAGCTCATTGCTACTTACCTGACCATCCTCATGTACTCTGACTGGTTAGTCACGAAAAGGAAGCTTAAAATAATGAATTCAAATAAAAACGTAGGTATAACACAATCAGGCTCCAAATAATTAAGTTACTTCAGTTTCCTTGCGCCAGTGTGTCAGTGTTTTATCTGTCCTCCGAATGATGTTTTCATTCAATCCCAGACTCGGTTTGTAAAGACTCCGCTGACACGTACGAGAGAAGTCCACCTTCCAAAGCACGTGCTTCTCGCCAACAATCAAGTTTGCCGATGTCAACTTAAAAGAACTCTTAACTTACAAGCCACACAGTTAGCTTCTAATGTAATAGCTGTCTAGCTTTCAGCTCTCCGAGTAATTAATCACAAGAAACAAATCCAGATGCTCTTTCTGGCGTGACGAGATCTTGGCAAAATTCATATAAGCTAATCCTTCAGATCCTAGCCTTCAAATCACAAAATATGTGCAGAACGTCATTTCTGACACCAGTTCCAGTCTATAATTATGCCAAAGTAGAGAAAGTTTACAGATATTTTAGATTTTAAGACTTTTGCTGAATACCCTTCATTATTTTATAAAACAGGGACTAAATTAAAAAGATCTTACTGAAGTTAAGATACAGGCTTGATCTTACATGTAAGTGCACCCCTTGAACAACACATTGACTTTAATTTTTTTTAGTTTAATTTGTATTCAATCAATTCTTAGTTCTTGCTCAAATTGACAGGGCTCCTGGTGGGGTACAAAAAATAATTACATTTTTCAAGGCATATACCATGCAGCACAAATATGGTTGGGGGCAGTTGTGTGGCATTATCATAAAAAAGATGTAGCATACCCATAGTTTCCAATACAATCTTTTCGTGTAAATCCTCTAACCTGAGAAAAGAACAAGAAACAAACTTAGTGCAATTTAATAAAATAATGAGCAATGAACAGAAATCAAGTGTTATCTAGCTATAGATATCTAACAACAAACCACATCTGCATGAAAATCCAAAATGTTTGGAATTTGTAGTCAAGATTATTACCGGTATTTTTGTCTCATTTGAGAAAAGGGCCAGAAGCTTCTCACATTTGAAAATTCCTAAATTCAAAATGGAAACTCACCAACTTGTATTAAAACTAACTCTAGCCTGTCTTGATTGTACAATTGAATTGATCTGCACAAAGAAAAATAAAAGGCCAAATATTGTAATACATGTACATAATAATATTTAATGTTAATTTGTTAAATTCAATTGACTAAAGTTTAGAATGTACACTGTAACATCCAGAGATGACACTTACAACCTCTGCTAAATAAAATTCAATTTTTGAAGAATGTCTTGTCAAAAAAAATGCAAACCTACCATGGCTAGCTGGTCTGCTGGCATGAGAGTGGATGCTCGGTGCAGCTATCAGTGATTCAAGATGAGCAACAACAGAGATTAGCAGTGTTAAAAAAAAAACTGGTGCTACATTATCAAAAGCTACAAATAAGTTCATAAAGAAAATTACAGACTGTTGGAAGTCACATCAGACATTACCACAGTCTAGTAAAATAATGGCTGATTCAGTGTACAGTGTTATGACTATGACTAATCCTGAATGACTCATTACCCATAATGTTGTCGCTGAATGACAAATATACATGTATTGACCTACCTGTTCTAATTGGGGTAGTACAAAATTCAAAGCTACAAAATTGAATGAAAATAAATACTTTGTCTTTTCCTGCAAGATATAAGCGGTAAATATAAGAATTGATCAATAAAACCTTACAGTTGCAAAGTCGAGGTGGGTGCATGGAAAAAAATTGGAAAAAAAGCTACCTAGTGCACAGTAATATTTTATTGTGACCATCATTATAGTGAAGGGTCTCTATCATGGAGGTAGAGTTTTCATTAATTTTTCAAGTAAAAGGGGACCTGATTAGGAGTAGCCAGGTACCCTGAGTGAATTTGATAGGCAGAGCTTTCAATTTTGCACCTAAAAAAGCCGGGTATTCCCTTCAAAGTAGACGGGTGCCAGTACCCGGGTCCCGGCTTCTAATACAAACACTTGGAGGATCCAATTTGTTTCTACAGTTCAGTCTACACTCTACAATCTCAGACTTAGGGCCTGTTCACATGGTGGTGGGGGACCCCAGGTAGGTGAGGTACCCCACCTAGCCGTGGTAAAAAAAAAGCTGACTTTCACATGCCACCCCGGGGCGCTGGGGTGACGTTTAAAATGCTATCGCATGGTCACTAAGTACGTATATTAACAAAGAATTCAGAGACAATTGCCTGGATGAACATCACCCCACCCCACCTCCAGCATTCACATGGAGAAAACTCACCCAGCTAAGCCGGTTACCCGCCCTGGCTGACTGGGTAACCCACCTTGGTGAGTTACCCCACCTCAAATGTGAACGCCATTGAGAAAAAGAGAGAGATTGTATGGAGAGATTGGTAACCCCAACTCAATGGGGGACCTCACCTGCCTGGGGTCCCCCACCTCCATGTAAACAGGCCCTTACTCTTTTAAATCCATATGGAGCTATGGTGTTTCCCTCTTTCATTGCTATGATTTGCTTGGACTCTATTGCCAGCACATCTCCCTTTGTGTCAATCCTGCAGTAAATTAGAAGATTTAAAACTGTATTAGCAGCTTGCAAGATGAAGCGCATGAGATCAAATTAAACACAAGGGTGGTTTCTTTGAATTACAAATGTGCAACCGATACATCACCTCGACATGAGAGAGCCAGACCAATGAGCAATTGAAATACATTCTCTGAGAGGAAACTGGAAGAAAAAGTTTAAAATGTGTTTTAGTCCTTAAGTCACCTACAAGGGATGCAATGACAAGAGGGCTAGGGAAGTTTCACTATAAAGAGGCCCTGCCTGGGGAGGGTCCCGTGTCGCTTGTCTGAATTTTAAAATCTCCCATGTCGGTGTTTTAATTCTCGGCCTTGATGCCACTGTCGGAATTTCGCCGGGAATGATGTCGCCTGTCGGGATTTCATTTTCTGTGCTGTTGCTACTTTTTGGGCAATTTCGCTTGTCAGAATTTACCCTGGCAGGGCCTCTATAAACTCAGTGAAAGGTACTAACATGACTTAATGCATAATTACTTACTACATGTACCTTTAAAATAGGATATGATGTGTCAATTGGGTCAAAAAGAATGGACTTGGAACAGATCTTTAATCTCCCTCTTTGTTTCCTAAGAGAAACAAACAAATAATGGTTAATACCTTAATAACATCATTGATGGTAAAGTTGTTATACAGGGGTTTCAATAAGTTTTGAAATAGCAGTAAATAAGCTAACTCAAGTAGGCGGCAACCTGATAAATTAATTAGAAATAATTAGAATACACATCTATCTTTAAACAGAATGGCCAGTATAAGGAGACTGGGGCAGCATTTGCTAGCGCTGAGTACCCATATCCAGCCAGCAACTTGCCTTGGACCATTTAGTAAGTACTAAGCACATATTATGTTTACAATCTTGTAATTACTATGGTAACCTTTTAATAGCTTCTTCCTCTGGCAATCCAGAGGGATAATGAAAAACACTAAAATCTTCAAAGTAGATCTCTCCTGGCTCCAGGAGTAGCAGTGAAAATCTAAACAGATAAAAATAAAACAGAATGTGAGTTCAACATAATTAAGGGAACATCGCCATAGTGACAAGCCACTTCTAGCAATACACTTTTTAGGTCATTTTCATCATGGAGTCAGACATTTGCCCCAGACCTCTGGTTCTCACTTGGCCAATTAGGTGTAATGCATCATCACACTGTTGAAGTTCAAAGAAAAAAATCTTTGACATTAGCACCTTTAGTTTTTTGTGGGGAAAGAGAAGAGAGGGGATACAAACTTAAATTTTGTTATTATTCAACACATTGTGACAATGCTCAAATATGGTCATAGCACACTCAACATTTGCAGTGTGTACTCAACAGAAATCTTACGGAATATAGCCTGCGTGCAGACATCTCCTATTTCCTTTGTTGCATGCGTAAAAGGGACATCTGCGAAACAGCGTTGCTAATCATACATACATACATACATTACTTTATTTACCCTCGGATTGTAGAGTAGCTTCAGTGCAGCTAGTATCTCCGAGCATTTAACCATCAGATGAGAGATAGACCACCACACCGGGAACTACGTCCCCTACTCTTTTCGAACAGTGTGTGGGTTCTTTTACGTCCCACAGAATCAATTATGAAGAGTTGTGAGACGGGGCCTATGGTTTATCATCCTTATCCAAGAAGACTAGATTTGCAGATGTTATTACAAAGGCAGCACCTTCTCCTCAATTATTTAAAGACCCTGAGTGTTGGTCCGGCTGGGGTTTGAACCCATGACCTCCCGCACACTAGTCCGGTGCTCTACCACTGAGCTAACCGGTCAGCGGTAAAATGTTCCAGTATCCTGCTGTTTTCCCAGGATCTTGGGAAAGAACTGTGATTGGTAGCCAGATAGTGGTCTTTGTCTGAGCAAATTCTGATTGGTTTTTATCTAAAACAGATTGCATAATGTATGCATTCATTATGCCGCCCAAATTTAGTGTGGTTTTCCATTAAAAAACGGATCAAAACATACAATGTTAACTGTGTTTTTCAGCCATCAAAATTCTGAGCAACAGAAATCTTGTGCAAGGTCACAGAGCATTTAACGTTTACGAAGAATTTCTTTCTCTTCAGTTCACTGTGCATCCAACACTAACATAAGCCTATATTTCAGTGTAAACAGTGTCTCATGAAACTACAAAGCAACATTAGACTTCGCAATAACTTGGGAAAAATCGACGAGGAGAATTTCGAAGATTACTGTCGCAAATCTTTTTAAAGCAGGAGCATTGGCTTCTCCTGAGAAACAAATTCTCTTAGACGAATCTGGTTCCTCTTCGCCTCGCTAACGCTATCTTCAACACTCATCAAGCCTGTCTCCACCACGCATTCTACACGCGTTAGGCCTGCAATCAATAAGCGAGTAGCTGAAGAGTCTGAAAATGAACATAAGACTGGTGCAAGTCAAGGCTGTGCACAGTGGCCGAGTAACAGGCTGACTGAATAGCTGGAAAGCTTGGGGAAAATGTTGTGTTGGGGTAGATATATCATTATGGTCAGACTTACACAGGGGTGGATGTTCCATTATTTATGCAAAATTTAAAACCAAACAGCGGAATACTGGAACACGATTAGCGACGCTGTTTTGCAGATGTCCCTTTTCCCCGGGCAACAAAGGAAATAGGAGACGTCTGTACGCAGGCTAACGGGATATCACCTGATTTTAGCCAACTTGGCCTATGGCCACCTAAGTATACATCAGTCAAATTATTCCGTGAGATTTTGCAGAATAATTGTTAAATAATGGTAGCTTGAGTAAATTAATTACAGTTCATTGAAATCAGACGGAAGAAATCTTTGTTAAAAAAAAGAAGAAGAAGAAGAAAAAGAAAGTTTCAAGGAATTGTAATACGTGTTCCACATTTATTATTATTTTTTAATTTTTATTTTTTTCAGATTTTTAGTCCGCGAAACAGGTTCGAAGTAGCAATAAAACAAAACTTTTCATTCACGCCTTCTATTCAAACAGCCTATTCGTATTCAACAATATTTAATTTGGCGAAATATCAGAGTATAATTAATAACGAGCTTGCCACATCCTGAGTAGTTTGAGTTACCGAGCAAATTCGTGTCTATATTGGTTAACAGATCAATGGATTAAGCAACTGACGATGAATTATCAAGCCTTCAGTCGTATGCATGGTCAAAACCCGAAACGAAATAACTAGTCAAAACATGTACAGCTGCTATGTGATGGACGGACGAAAATCGATTCCCTAAGTCGGCTTGAAGATAATTTTGTATCCCTACCGCCATAAAACATGTATATCGAAGCACAGCGGTCAAGCAATTACTCTAAGGATAAACATCAAATTAACAGAAACATGTTACCTTTCCTTCAAAGCAACTGTATGAGTTTCTAAACCAGAAGTCGACTCGAATGAAAGTTCCGCCATTTTGACAGCAACTGCTAGTGTCCAGTCCTTTATGAAACTTTCTTCCTCCTCGATTGAACGAACTGTTTATTGGCTTTCTTCGACAGTCTCTTATATTAAAATTTTCCGCATTTAAAGAAACGAATTTCCAGACCAAAATCAACATTATCTTCATTCAAATGCATAAATATTTAGGAATATTGAAAGAGACTTTTTTTGTGTCTGCGCGAACTAGCTAATTAATATATTTTTACTATACGAATCAGCTTACCGGAAATGGAGTGAGCGTTTTACACAGAATTTAATACCGAACGGGAAATACTTTTTGTTCGGCCCGCGCCTGTTGTCTCTGAACTCTTCTAAAGGCGAAACGTTCGTAACGAGCGAACGATTTACAAAACATGTCGAAATCGTGTTCAAATATTTAAATCTGAAACCACTCGACTTGTCGGAACTACGGAGGCAAGAGAAACGAGTATTCGACCGCCAGCTTTGACCTGAAACCTAAAAACCGTAACTTCGGTAAACTTCACGCAGAAATGCCCTCCCTGCTTACCTTGTAAAGTAATCTTCGTAGAAAACACCTTCACTGTTTGGGTAGTCTCGACCACAACTGCACCCAGCAGAGTCCTCCGCATTTCCCAGTCTTTTTCGTACTTTGTCCCACAACGCCATAGATTTATCTGCTAGCGAGTGAACGCTCCCTCGAACATTCTTTCCAATCCTTGAAGTAGCCCTGTGGAGCGTTGAAAAATTTCCACACGGTGTAAGCTCAGTTCAAAAAATCTCCAAGTGTCTTAGATAGGAAATTGCCTTAGATTAGCGCTGGCTAGTATTAAATTGCCTTGACTGTTTTTCGTTCAAGAGCAATACGAGCCAAGGCTAATTTACATACGTCACTGTGGCACGAAAATCAATTTACCTGCGAGCTGATTAAACCGAAAAAGAAACTTTTGAAAGCGTTTATAAAGTGCGGTTTAGTTTAGCAATCATTTTGGCCACATGAGGTCATTTGTCTCGATTTTTTCTCCAGTATTTTTGCCCGAGAAATTGAATCGCTAAAATGTGTTCTTTCTGTGGGCCAATCGGTGTTTTGGGATAACCCTTTAAACTGCACGTCTGAATATTTTGATCTGATATTTTTACATTACTTTTTCTTGTTATAGCATCACGCATATTAACAGCGACGGATTTAATGAACAGAACAAGAATTTACATTCGGCAGACAAAAATATCGCAAACCAGGTGGTTGTAAACAGATGTTTTACACCAGAAAAACCATAAATCAACACTGCGGATCAGGCGAGCACCTTTTCAGAATCCCGTCCATCCGTAAATTGTTGTTCCTCCGGTGGCCAATGTTTTTTGAAAGCCCACAGTTCATTACAAACAGCTTCGTCAAAGCAACAAGTTGACAGAAACCGACCACAGAGATAAAGAGACGGCGCGTCCAGTTTTGTTGTGAAGAAGAGTTGTTATGGAAATTTTTCGGGCTCTAGAGCAAAGGACAGGTGGTTGAATGAGATCATTCATAAAAGATGATCGCAGATCACGTCTTAACAAACGAGATTTAGCTACATGAATCTCAAATTTTTAGTTGTTCCTCACAGAAACTGGCCATCAGTACATGATGATAGTTCTATCGCAAGCAATTTTAACTTGTTACAATAATCGATGCTATATAAATTGAACGAAAAGTTTTTAGCTTAGAAAGTATGTGATTTTTCAATTGACTGATCTAGGTGATTTCCCGTAATAATATGAAGAAGGCTATCATGATAATAAAACTCACAGGAACTTATAACTATGCAAATTTGTACTTCAGTTTGAATTGCGAATTATTTTCGGATCTCAAGAACATTTCCAAGAAATTTTTTTAAGTGAAAATAAACAAGAGCGGAAACATTCAGGCAAAGAAAATCGGCAATATTTTATGTTCTACAAGGCATACAAATGGCCAAATGGAAAATACTTTGGATTAAGCGGTAGTTCAACTTTTGAATTCTTTCTATTTTTTAAGTGAAAACAAAAACAAACATTTACTTGTCTCTTTATCTTGCAGAATACTAGCGACGCGTGTTTATCGCAAATTCAGAGAACAATTGTATTAAATTATTTAAAAGTGTGGATTAAATAGATGGAGCGAATCTGCTGGAATCTGGAAAGGACTCGGATTTGTGATTAGGCAAAACTGCTTTTCCTTAGCCTTACAAATCAAAACTTCGAGTCGGCTTTGTTTCAAGGTTGCAAGAGCCCCTAACATTTGCGGGGAAACGACACAACAATTACATCTGCGTTTAAACAAGTTGAAAGCAGTTCCAAAGAAATACTCTGGCAAAATGCTCGCATATATGCAACAAAACGCATCAAGTGGGATCATTTTGACATTTTAGCGTCGGGCAAATCCGATAATCATTGCAAAATTAAGGAAACCTTATTTATCCAAGAACTTAAGCCAGCTTTTAATGTAAACATTAGTAGTGAGAAGTTGTTGCTTTATTAATAAGCTGTATCTTTTACATATTTACTGTTAAGATAGTTTTTCTTAATCTCGGCTCCAGACCCCTGTATTAAAATATATAAACAGAGGGAGAGTAGGGGCGTTGGCCGGGAAATGTGAATTTCACTTAAGTTATTTTTAGGTGCCCTTCAAAACTCTTGTGCCGCCTGGAAATGTCTGGTCTTGCTCACTGTAATCGCTGTCGCTTCCATCACTTGAAGTGAGATCACAGGGGGCAGAGGAGACCTATTTAACCGTATGTCTAGTTAAATTCACCGAACAATGGCATCGTGAATTTGAATCCCGGGATTTGAATCAACGTACGTGATCAAACTACAAACATGCGATCAAGTTACGCTGCGGCTGAAATCCTATGTTTGTAGATTGATCACGTACGTTGATTCAAATCATCAAGATCGATTCACGCTGCCTTTATTCGGTGAATTTAACTAGACATACGGTCAAATAGGACTTTGTGCTCCCTGTGGTGAGATCTAAAGAATAGCTAAAGAATGGCTGTCTAAGTCAAATGCTTGCTCGAATGCACAATAAATTGTTGAATCTATCTCCCACTCCGGGTTTTCGGTCAAAATATGCCATTTTCCTTGCTTCTCAAACTCACTTTTTCACGCGGAACGCCGTTTTGAATTTCTTGTGATCAAGCGCGCCTGCTGACCTTGCGGACGTCTCGGGAAACAGACTTCCTTTACTGTGACATCTAAAAATAACTTAACTGAAATTCACATATCCCACGGGCCAAACTAGGCATCTCCCTCTCTGTCCCTCATTTTCTCTTGAGTATATGTCAAATGTCTTCTTTCTTCGATGTCGAAGCAGCGTTCGAATCGGTGTCCCTCATTTTCTCTTGACAGTTTTCAAAATTTGGAACGGTCACTTTTGAAAATGTATGTTGCCTAGCATACGAAACGTCAAGTCTATATAAAATGCGTTGGTTTACCATTTTTATCTCCGCTGTTTGTGTTTTATTTTTGCCTTGCTACGCTTTGTGATTGGCTAGCAAAACTCGCGCCACCAATGACAAGTGCAACCAAAACCAATCGTGCAGGGGACTTGCATTTTCCCGCGCTTAATTGACGCCGGCTATGGGTAATTGCTTTGAATTCTGATTGGATCATTGCTCTGTTTGCGTCTGATTGGTTTGGTTTTACGACACAAGTGAAAACCGATCTAATACCCTTGGGAAGATTATAGATGAGACATTTTGAACTGTGCAAGCAGTTATAAATAAAATAATGAGTTAGACGTCTTTGGAAGATCTGCACGTACACGCAGGTCTACTTGTCTGAAGAAAGCACATTTTTGCTCTTTTCTTTATGAAGAAAAAACAACAACAACAACAACGTACGACAAACAAACAAACAAATAGACAGGCAAACAGGGAAGCGATACGGGGCCAACCTCGTGTTTTCCGCCTTTTCAAGATGTTTTTAGAATTTGACGAGTTGTTTTTGACGCAACTTGAGAACAGACGACACTTAGTTGACCGCGCAAAAGCTTGTACAAACTGATGTCACCTCAAAGGGATTTCAAGAAAGACTGAGGCGGTCCTTTTCTGATGGGTGATTGTCCACTGTTGTTCGGATATAACGACTACACTGCACGTCGAACCACCACCGATCGACCGCCTTCGGTTGTTGCTATAAAAAGGGAAACATATCGGAAATTAATCACGCCGTTTTTGGTCAAATTTGTACTGAACCAAAAGCGGAAGCTCAGTAACACCCTTTTCATCTTCACAAAGTACTCTTTAGACACCACTGAAGAAAAATTAAGGCTTCAAGATATCGCCAGGTACTTAGCCGATCGACGAGGCCATACAGGCCACATGAAGTTGGCTTAAATCAGGGGATATCCCGCAAGATCGAGCGGGACAATTGTTTTATTATTGAATTTTTTGGGTTTTTTGTTTGTTTTTTGTTTTGGTTTTATTACTGATGACACCAATAACAAAGCACGGTATGCCGAGTTTGTTGCAGGAAAGCCGTCATTTTCCTCTACATGATTCATGCGAAATTACGTGCGACAACGAACATATTTTTTGAGTGAACCATCGCCGCCACATCAAGACTGTTACGATAACGTGTTGAATATTAATTAACATGGAATATTAAGGGACCAATCTCTGGAGGGAATTCACGACAATTCTACTGAATTCTGGACTGAGTCAAGTGAACAACTTAATATTAATATGGAGTTCATGTATGCACTGACCTCTATGAAGATGCCAAAGATAAAATCAAATATATCCGAGTCTCACGGGCAGATGATTTATGCTATTCGAGTACATTTCACTTTGATATCAGTCGTGTTTCTTATCCAAAAATACAGCCAATTTGTTTTCACTAATAAGTTAAAAAAAAATGGAAACTAGAATCTAAAACTCTTCTATCACTTTGCTAAGCTGGCTGAGTAGTTTCTTTCCCAGTCAAAGTAAAGATCATTTCGAACCTTCAGTTTCTCCGTTTTAACGTATATCGGATCGTTGGGAGTCTAATAGTCCACAATATGTAATTTTTCGCTCTATCATATTTGTCAAAGTTTAGGTCGATCGCTCGTGCATCAATCACACTGTAGTTTGCATCCTTCACTAACAAACCATCGTGACACGAAGTGAACGTTAATTTTTCTCACATATCCAGATCCATTCATCGCTCTATGAACACACTGAATTAAATTTTTAAAAATCGCAATGTTCACTAATGAAATAAATAAACTACAGGGAACCGGCAAATGAAATTATGGCTATAAGACCCTATAAAACTCGGCTACTTGTGTTTCTCAGTAAAATAAAAAGAGTTTTCTTTCGACTCTAGCCTGCTTTTAGTTTACACTAGATAAATTTTTAAGCCGGTAGACTGAATTGTTTTTATTAAAATTTAAATTGCACGATTCTTTTGCAGTGTACATCGGTTTTAATCCTTGCTTACAGTAAACGAAATCGTCATTACAAACTGACAGCTGTTGATTTCCAGTACATTTGTAACGTACGAACAAGGGTTCTAATACTTACAGGCAAGGGAAGCAGTCCCCAAACATCATTTAACTTTTCATCAATGGGTTGTGTCCTGTTTCAGGTGATTTTCACTGGTTAGTTTTTTACTCCAGCCATCAAGCGACAAATGGCTCCACATATCACAACTGGCTCCCAGCAGACCATACAGGCTTTGCGCACGGTACTAATTTTCCAGCTCGTGGTCTTAGTTTCTTCCGCAACAAACAATAACTCTCCCAAACAATCAGACCATACAAAATCAAAATATCCAAAATTTTCTCGATTGATAAGGATAGACGATCTTTTTTCCTTTATAACTCACGGGAGAAGACGAATTGTTAGTGCAACGTAATGCAACAACAATTTGCCATCTCGCTGTTTACTCGCAATTGCTTTACTCATCCATGAGTGCCGCGAAATAAGGTCAAATAATCTTTCATCAAAATATTGGCACCCGGGGCTGCTGTTTCGTTATTACATGATATTTACAAATTAAAATTTCACATCCTTTCGTTCGACAATTTCAAACATGAGTTTAAAATAAGAGCTTAAAAATTTCCGTCCCGTTGGAAAAGCACCAGACACCACTAGCTATACTTCCGCATCATATCAATGTCTTTTCACGTGGACGATCGAGGAAAACAAACACTGGCTAACGAAATATACTGAACGAACCGTCAAAAAATTCGATCTACCTTAGTTTGCCACAACATTTCCGTTTGCTTTCGCTGAGTAACTCTATGTTGATTACCTTTTTCGCGTCTAGAAGTCTTCCGGATTCTAACGATATACGAGATTTCTACATAACAATAGAAACGAATGCTGAGCCAATTGGAAAGAGTATCTTCTCTTCCGTGCGACAACAATTAAAGGAAACGAATTTCGACTCCCAAAACAAATATTTAAATTCGCAAAAACAATAACTTTAGTTTAATCAGCGATGGAAGAGATCTTGCCAACTTTCTCCGGCTCTGCCCGGTCTCTCGAAAGAAAAACATCAAGCGTTACTGTTGTTTGTATTTATAGTTTAGTTTGCCCCGAATGAATATCAACTGTGAAGAACTTGAAAGCGACTTCCTGTCGAAGATCTCTATGGCAAATAAAAATGATAAGGAAAATCCGTGTTTGAATTGGGTATTTGTTCGGTTTCTGGCTTCTTTTTCTACCATAGCGACTAAAAGATTAACACCCAATATGTTTGGTGGTATTAAACAGAGTCGTTGCATTTTTTAGGGCGTGGGTCCCGTTTTACAAGACACTCCTGGGGCACACCTTTAAACATGATTTATTCAGAACTCAAACGTTTCAGATTCACTTGGTTTGAGAAAAGGGTATTTCAGTCTTAGGTAACGACCTTGGCCACTTGATGACTTAATCGTAGATTGTCAAAAACACTTTATGTTGACCACTGTTGTGTTTTATAATAGGAAAGCGCAGGAAGAAATTGACTTTTCGCGGTGGAATCCGCCATTTTGAAAACTTCGCAGTAAATATATTGTATGGGATTGCGATGTCAAATAGCTTTGTAATATTGGGTATCTGTACAAACGTTGAATGGCGAAGGTAAATTAGAGGGCCACACATCATTCTCTTCAAAGCTGAAGGATACTGTTGAGCTGGAACGCAAGTATTCCCGTTTTTAATTTTCGATACATTCAGTTTGTCTGTAATCTCCGCGAAGACTAGCAGGAAAAATTTACAGGCAAATGTATGGAAAATTAAAAACGCGATTACTCGCTTTCTAGCTCAGCTGTATCCCTCAGCTTTCGTGCGCTGATTGCCCGATTTTCAAAATGGTGGATTTTACCGTGAAAAGGTCTGTGGGTCAAAGCCAACGAACTAGGGGGGGGGGGGGGGATCCCTTAACTTAAATCAGCTTCATATTTATTGATCAGAATGAGTATAAATTCTTTAAAAACATAACTTTAAACCAATGCAGATTTGAAACCTGACGTACTTATCGGGACCAGTATTAACTCAAAAAGATCATAGGGCGTAAGTTGTTTTCTCTCCTCCCTCTCACGCGCTATAACTTGCGCCCCATTTTTCTCCAGTGCCACAATGCCCCGATAAGGCATGACTCTAGAAAAATCGCCTCCATCCCCCTCCCCCCCACGCCCACAAAAATTTAGACGGAATGGGGGTGAATTGGACAAAAATTGGCATACTACTGGTAAATTGCGTATAAATACATGTGCTGAAATACAGCTTACATGTAACATGGCTCACATACATGCATGGTATACACATAGCATGATAGAAGGAGTACTGCAAAGTATAGTTGGCAGTAACGAATACAAGAGAAACACTTTCTCTCTATAAAAATTATAGTTAACCAGATGTCCTTTAACCGCTCAAATCTCTAAAGAAACTGGTGCTTATTGAACAGATGATATTCATTGGTAGAGGCATCTGCTTCATTTTTAAGATGGCTTGTTTTTCCTTCTCTCTTTCCTGAACGGCGTGCTTGTCTGGGGTAAAAGGTGAAACATTGAGAAGATAAATGCATGTTCGAAACTTGAAGGTGTTTACTTGATCAATTATTGTGTTTATTCTTGTCATGTACAACACAGCGAGGTGTGTCGGAGATGAAGCCATCTGTTTCATAATCTTACAGTCTTTCAAACTATTCACCGCTTTGATAACACTTGTTTATCGCGATGTTTTCGCCGTAACACGAAGAAAGAACGCCAAGCAGAGACGACTGAATGTATTCCACTTGTTCCGCTGGAGTGTATTCATCATAAGAAGACCTGAAATAAAACAACAGAAAAATTACTTAATTGACTTAAGATACACACTGGCCCGACTACTCAATCTTCACTTGCTTGCATAGCAAGCTTTTCCCTAGTTTTGCAAAGAAACAGTTGGATCGAGTGCAATAAAATTAAGAAGTTAAGGGTGGGGAGGGACAAAACAATCATGCCGCACTTTCCACTCCCCTCCCCCTCCTCCAGGTTTTTGCTCTAGTCCCAATTTCCGTGCGATCAAATAGCAGACAAAAAGTAATTTGAAAAAAATTGTTATCTTTCATATTTTCTGGTGTAAAAGAATTAAACACAAAAAGAGCAGAGATGTGAAGTGTCAGGTGAAGGAAATGCAGAACGGACCATTCGTTAAGGGTTTTAGTTAGAAACAGACAGTCGAAAACTGCATGTGGCTACTACGGATTGGTACAGCATTCAATAACATACAATGAAATAGGTACCCATGCAAGTACGCGGTCGGTTGTGCTGAATTGCGTGATAACCCATAGCAGTAATCTTTAATGAGGATGCCAACGTCACGAAGTGGTTTACAGAAGGGTCCTCAAAAGAATACTAAGTTTAGATTAAAAACTAGCTAAACATACAAAATGTAAAAGATTAAAAGAATATATACAATCATTAATTATCAAATACAACTAGTTAAAAATACAAGAATGTAAGAGATAAAAAGAATATACGAAGGGTAAAAAGCAAAGAATGTCGATAAGAATTAAAGATAACTTTGGACAGGCCACGTT
>JAEMWC010000138.1:775000-882500 GCA_016490735.1 Pachyseris speciosa | reverse complement strand
TGTATTCTTTGTGATAAAATAATTTGTCTCCGAGCTGAACGTTCCGTTCCAGAAAGTAATGAGGAGGTGGCCGGTTGGGAAGAATTCAGACGTGTTGTTGGCTATTGCTTCGACTCTGCAAATAAAATATAATCCCTTTCCTGAAGCGCGCCATGGTTTTTTTTGCGGTTCAACGGCCATCACGGCTCACTCGCTCACTAATGTTTGAATTCGTCTGAATTTAATTCGTCGTCTAAGATGGATCTCTGATATCGACGTCTCACAGACGAAGTTAATAGGAACTAAATTCGTCTCAATTAAATTCGACGTATAAACTAGGCCTTACTGTTATTGCTTGTTAATATCCTTTTTTTAAAATCTTTTTCTCTTCTTATTCTTCCTACAACCATTTAAAGCATAATAATTTTTGTAACTACTCAGCTCGTTTAGTTTTCACTATTCTGAGTAGTTTTTATCGCTTATTTAAGTTTATCGCTTATTTTAAGTTTTTTTTGCTGTATTATATTCTATATCTCTAGCAAAATATTAAAATGGTTGTTTTTTTTGTTTTTCTCTTTTTTGTTTGAATATCATACTTTATTACAATACGTACATGCATAACGTATTAATTGAAAGATATTAACAGATATTTACAATACGCAAATAAAAATAACAATACAGCTATTATACTTACGATACTCGAGAGCAAAACAGAGAGAAAAAACGGAAACAGAAACACACACACACGTGTACGTGTCGTGTAGTACCGTGAGAAAGCTGTATTTACAAATTAATTTGCGATTTGCATTTACTCTTCTCTATAAATATTTTGCTTTTAAGGTATGCAAGGAAGGCTTCGAAGTAGAAATTTTCTTCACCCCTTGAAGCACAATAGATGTAATACTTGGCAATTATAAAGCAGAGGTTCAAGCCGAGTTCTTGTCTAAAATCATTTGTAAAGCCGTAGAATATGGTTTCATCGTTTAAGGTGATAGAATCGTCATTCTTAACATTCCACCAGCGAGTAAAGCTTTGCCAGAAGGTCTGCACATCCGGGCAAGCAACAAAAAGATGGTTCAGGGTTTGCTTTTGGTCACAGAGATGACAATTATCATGTTATATAATTTTATCTCTGAATAGAGTGGCATTGGTCGGCAAGATGTGGTGCACAATTTTAAATTGAAAAATGGCGAGTCTTATATCTTTGGTCACTTTGAAGGGAATATTATAAATAGTGCTGATTGCTTCCTCGTCTAGGTTCGCTTGCAACATTCTCTCAGCTGTAGGAGGCTCAAATTTCTGACTGATAAGAATTCGAGAAGCTGATTTGCAGGAAAGCTTGCTTAAACGTATTTTCCTCACCTATTCTTAATTCGTAGGTGTGTTTGCGTTAGATTCTTTTAACAAGCGAATCCATTTTTGGGGAATTGAATTGCATAATCCGTGAACTTGCGGCAAAAGTCATTGAAGGTTAAGAAGTTGTTTTCACAAAAAATGTCTTTGACCCTGATCACTCCTGCTTTATGCCAACTTTGGTAGAGGTCTTTTCGATCAGTTTAATAAAGCGGTTATTCCACAGGATTTCGTTTAGTATCTGTTCTTTGTTTTCTGGAATATGTTGGTTTATCGTCTGCCAGGTATTCAAGATGTCTTTGTAAAATTTAATGGGGATAGACACTTTAAGACATTTTAGATCATAGTTGCATTCGAATAAAAACGAACCTCCTACCTCTTTTAAAAGCGAAAGAGGTATGTGGCTCCAACTTGCATTACCGCTACTTTCATGTGGTCTTTTTATCCAAGTGACCTTAAGGGCGTTGTTTATTATTTCGAAATCTGCATGGTAGGTCTAAGCCACCTTTCATTTTCGGGCCAATCATTGTGGTGTGTTTGATTTTAGGTTTGGTATTTCAAACAAACTCAGAGATAGTCGTTTTAACCAAAGCTGCAAATTCTAAAGGGAAGGTGAGTACAGATGTATTGTAGACTAGCTTGGAGAGAGCAAGGCTTTTAAGAATGGTTATTCGACCATACAAGAAGTTATTCGTTTTCGCAGGAATATTTCATTTCAGACTGAGCCCGAAACTAGATCAATGCAACATGTAATAATGAAAACAAATTCGATGCAATTTTTCCATAATTTCAGACATGAGAAGGAAAATCAAAGTACAACTGTGAAGAAGTCGTGGATAAGTGACCTTATTATATGACTGGCTCTTTCAGCGGTCAAGATGAATCAATTCTCCTGCTGTGATTGGCTACCCGCGAGGTCAAGATGGAGCCATCTTGACCGCTCGGGATAGCCCGTTCGTCCCGTGTTTTACTGTCTTTTAATAGCGTCCTTTGAGTCATATAATAAATCCTTTACTGACCAAGCTTGTTCGGTCAAAATGGCGGGATATTGGCCTCGTCCTTTTTTTGCGTGTCTATGGACCTCGACTTCGTCTCGGTCCATACACACGCAAAAAAAGAACTTGGCCAATATCCCGCCATCTTGACCTCACGCTTGGTCAATAACCCATATTTATTTGCGATAAGCGGGATTAAGCCGAGGTGACTCGAGAAAACGGCGTTTTAACTAGTTTAAACGCGTAAAAACTCTTTCTGGAAAGTGTTTAAACAACTTTTTAATGCGTTTAAACGGGCAGCTCTTTTGAGCATCAATTTTTTTGTTCATGAGATTAACGCAATTTTAACATTCGGGTGTATATTTACATATTCGCGTTTGATTGAATTATCGAGGCAGGGAGATATCGTGGGAGTTAAGACAATGTGCTCCCTTTGAAAGCTGAACAGGTTTCTTTCTTGTCCGCATGGTGGGAAAAATATCAGGCAAAAGAACGATTTGGCCAAAACGAAGCCAGCCAAACACTGCAGTATTTCGAGGAAATTGTTAAACAAAGCTGTCGAACGAACGCAACCGAAACTTGACATATGCAAATTCCGCCTTTAACTGCCGGTGTGAAATGCAACATTTGCCGTCGTTTTTACTCGGGCTGCCCGCGTCTCGCGGGTCGCCCGGGTCTAAAATTACCGATGGTTCTTCTTTTTCTTCGTCGTCGAGTTTCATCCACCAAGCTCACTTCCGGCGTTTCTGCGCAAGCGCTAACTATTTTTAACAACTCACAACAGCAAGAGTGATGCCTGTTGTCACGTATCGGAAAATGTCGATTCACCTTGTGTCTTTTGAAGTCTGAACAAACAATATGTTAAGAGAAGTGTCTACGCGAATGTTTGCAAGTTCAACGGCGAGAAGAAAGCTTTTAACATGAGTAAACTTAACTCCAGATGGACTGCCGTGTTTCCCCGTTGTTATGGAGAGCGATTGTAAATACTAAGTTTCTGGTAATTTCTAGAATGTTGAGTCACACAATGTTTGTACCAGAACCTTCTCCTGTCACGCTACAGAACAAGGTTCTAGAATATTAATTAATTGTATATAAGGATTCCACTACGAAGCGGTCATTGTTGTTGGTGGTGGCAGGGCGCAACAGGGGCACCCAACGACAAGTTTCGGTAGATATCTGTTCGGTGAAGGGTAATTCGCCTTGTGCTTTCGGTGTCGATTAAAGCGTGCACTCGGATTTTCGTACCTAAAACGTGGCCTAAAAGATTCGCAATTGGGAAATCATAGCCCCTAAGGTTTTCGAAAGGGTTGTAATTGCTGTTTTTGGCAGTCAAAAACGTCAGCTAGCATTTTCGGAAAGAAAATAGTTCCCTAGAAAGTTCGTGGAAAATTCACTTCAGCTTCCATTTTCTCAAAGGAAGATTTTGTTCCCTGAAATTTTCGGGCAATTAAAATTTCAGCTAGGGAATCCGAACAGACGAACTTCTTCTAGCGAATGAAAACATAACTTTAAACAGACTTCAAACACGATAAGGCACTCAAAAATGCCTTTCTACAGCTTTTGGTTGATTATGGCTCGTTGGGTGCCCCTGGCGCAAGCCCTCCCCAATAACTGATATACTGGCTATAACCACTATAACGCAAGCTACTGTGGACTACTATAAAGAAAGTGATCAAGAATGATGCCATATTTCAAGCTACTACAGAGTTCTACGAGAAGTGATTCAGTTGTGGATGTTCATTGCGGACTGCAGCAGTCAGAAGATGAAATATAAAGTGAAGTGGAAAAGATTACACAGCTGAGAACTAGAATTGCTTGCTATGGTGGGTTGTTGTTGTCGGCAAAGACCGACTGGAGAAGCTATACCGAGAGAATCATAGAGAGCTATTGAGGAACTTCATTTAAGGTCAAAGACCGACTGGAGAAGCTATACCGAGAGAATCATAGAGAGCTATTGAGGAACTTCATTTAAGGTCAAGTGGATCGAAAGGAGATTTCTCCGGAGACATCGACATTTATGTGGGTTTGTGTCAGTGGTGACTGAAGTTTTAGCAGTAGGCTTAAGCTAGTTTGATAGCAGATTGTATCGTTTAGAAATCGCTCCTTTGTAACTAGGGTTTAGTTACGTACCGTTAAATAAATAAGTTGGGTTTGTAGAAGAGTTTCGCAGTGTATCTTTTCTGTCGGTTGAACGATACCGTAACACCGTGTCCGCTCCATTGAGATGTACCTTTGAAGTCTGAACAACTAATATGTTAAGAGAAGTGTCTATACGAATGTTTGCAAGTTCAACTGCGAGAAGAAAGCTTTTAACATGACCAAAATTTAACTCCAGATGGACTGCCGTGTTCCCCGTATCCGCTCCATTGAGATGTACATTTTGTTGAATGACTCAAGTACGGGATATCACACACCCCTGAGACTTTGACAAGTAGTTTATTTACTATTTTCCCACAATATCTCAATTTCTGGACTTTAATTTTTCAAGGATAAGCGATTAGTTTTTACAAATGTACTTGCGTGACTTGAAACTGTCCGAGAAACGTTTCTTCTTATGTTTCAAATGACCAAACAGCTTCACTCTGCTGATTAATTTTCTACTCACATTTCACCGAGACTCCATTAACGTTTATCCGAAAAAATCCTACATTGTTCGATAAGCGTTTCCTTTCTCAAACAATTATCCATCGAAGCGAAAGCAAGTGTGCTTAGTTTTTTTTGGAATCAATACACTATTTTTATCATATTGCATAACGATAAACCTCTGTGGCCTAAAGGTCATTGTTCCTGCCTGTGTCGCAGCTAACCCGGATTCGATGTCTTTTCAGGGGCACCCAACGAGCCAAATCAACCAAAATCTGTAGAAAGGCATTTTTAAGTACCTGATGATGTTTGAAGTCTGTTTAAAGTGATATTATCATAAGCTAGAAGAAGTTCATCTGTTCGGATTCCTTAGCTGAAAGTTTAATTGCCCGAAAATGTTAGGGAACAAAATCTTCCTTTGAGAAAATGCAAGCTGAAATGAACTTTCCAGGAGCTTTCTAGGGAACTGTTTTCTTTCCGAAAATGCTAGCTGACGTTTTTGACTGCCAAAAACAGCAATTACGACCTTTCCGAAAATCTCAGGGGTTATGATTTCCCAATTACGAATCTTTTAGGCCACGTTTTAGTTTCGAAAATCCGAGTGCACTCTTTAATCGACGCCGAAAGCCCAAGGCGAATTACCCTCCACCGAACAGATATCTACCGAAACTTGTCGTTTGTGCCCCTGTCTTTTAGTGGTATATATCACGGGCTGTTTTTTGTTTCTCTTTTTCTTGTTCTTTTAGAAATATTTTTTACAAGTGTTATAATTATTGTTCTCAATGGTTGAACTGTAAAGCAATTTTGTAATTTTAGAGGAATATATGTTGATAGGGGTCTAAAGAAATAGACTCCAACACAAGCTAAGCGCATTGCGTCCGATGTAAGAAAGACAGACTTCTCTCTATTCTTTTGTTTAGCGCTAAATTAGGGATACAATACTGTTTTTTGCAAGCCCGAGTTTAGGCTAATTGTAGCCTCTTGTCTTAAATAACCATTGATGCCATATTTTTGGATATTAAAATAAACAAGTTTAATTCAAAACTTTGACTGAAAAAATGGCACG
Source organism: Pachyseris speciosa (assembly GCA_016490735.1). Lineage (NCBI taxonomy): Eukaryota > Metazoa > Cnidaria > Anthozoa > Scleractinia > Pachyseridae > Pachyseris > Pachyseris speciosa. The sequence goes on along the minus strand of JAEMWC010000138.1, from coordinate 876,524 downwards.
TTTAGTTAAAGCGAAGAGTATGGCCCGGGTCGCATTACAGACCAATTTTAAATTTGGCTGATTTCAAAACGTCTGGAAAAATCAAATTTGCGAGACCGGAAATGAAATTGATAAAATTTCTCAAATTAAAGCAAACTTGTGTTTACATTGTGGCTAGACGCGATGGCGTCACAAAAAGATTTTTCATTTTAGATTGCGTTGTTATCGCTAGAATATTACTTCCAGCGCTGAAAATGGCTTCGCGAATGTAGCTTTATTTGTGTCAAATGTTTCCGTCATCAAATTCTGTGCACACTTGGAAAATATCTCGGGTTGAACGGCTCATATTTTTTCCACAGATCGTGAATTGGATGAACGTAGCTAGGAGAAGCTGTGCTTGAGACGGAATGTTGTCTGGCTGTTTGATCGAACGTCCCTTTGGCCGTTTATTCGTTCGATCCGTGCTGAAATAAAGTTACTTTACTTTACCTTTTTTTATTCCGTTCATCGGTTCGACTGTTTCTCCTTAGACATACTTCGGAAAGAGGTGTTCCGGCTATATTTCGGAAAATCGATATCTATTTTGTCTGCCGTTGACATATCGATTTGTTTACATCTGAGTGAGTGATAAATTTGCATAATCTGGCCCCCAACTATACTCGTTCCTGCGCTTCGCATGTGCACGACTAAAAACAAAGTTTGTGATTTCACTTCAGTTAATAATTAACCCGCCACGCACCATGGGGTACCAAGCTTCCAAAATTTTGACATAAATAGGTGCTTCATTGCATGAAGATACCTCCAAACATATTTGAAGTGATACAATTTTTTAATTGTGCCCCTCTCCATTCTATTTTTTTCACTTTATATTTATTATTAAAGTAACTCTTAATATAATCTGAATGGAGAAAACAATAAAATGAAATGATATGAAAAATAAGTTCACGAACTTAGTGAATTGTCAAGGGGTGCTTACCATTTGTCAGAAAAATCCGGAAATTTCGGTTTGAAGTCATTACATAGCGAATCAGAGTTCATACTGCTAAACCCGTGTTCAACACACTTGAACTGCAACATACTATTATTATTTACACTCATTGTTAATTACTTCAAATATTCCGATTTCCTTCACAGGGCTCTGAACGGCTAATTTAGTTGGTGGCATATACATTCTTAACGTCCTCTAAAAAGATTGCGAATAAATCGTCTTTCTCCACATAAATTCAGCCAAGTACGAAGAGAAGTGGTGTTTTCTGACTCCAAACGTTGGTAGTTTTGCTTTCGCTTGTCTGCTATGACCTTCCATCTTGTTTGTGTACTTTCCCTGTTCGTTTGTCACGAGGATTTTATGAGTTATTTCATTAGGTTTATTCTTGGTATAAAGTTGTAGAGGAAATGTTCTCAATTGTTTTGGCTTTATTAGGGTTTCGCTGTTCGCTATTATTAAAAGAATCAGCAGTAGTGGTTTATTTAGCTCTTGGAATTCAACAGGGACGCTGTTGTTTTAGGACGAATGTTACTCAAGCTTAACGTGTACGGATAGTCAGGTTAGGTTCAGTTATAGAGTTTAACCATTTCCGTGCAGGTCAATTCTGGTACAATTTGTACACCTGCCTGATACTTTCAATAGTCGGAATTCTGGAAAGGAATATTTAGCGGTTAATTATCCTTATATGCAAAAGCAACTCAGCAAATCTTTTGTTGCAAGTTCACTTGTCCTTGCTCCTTAACGAACCTATTCATTATTTTCCGTTTCCAATATAAAAAGTAATTTAGTTTTTTCCGTAATTTCAACTTTAATTTTAAAAGAGTAAATTAGTTCCGTCCGCGGTGTAAAATAGCAATTTAGTTTCCTGTCGCAATAAGAGTTAATTTAGTATCTGCCAATAGGAATAAGTTTCGTTGTCGACATGTGATCTCACTCGAAAGCCGTTCACACATCATTTAGATGTTAACTTACATCTTTTGTTTCTACCACCTGACGTTTGCCACACTGTACCTTGAAGACAAAAGGAAGCTGTACAAACAAAGAACTCTTGTACAACATATAAGTGACCTAGTTGAGCTTCTATTTTCGGTTACATTAGAAGCGGGTTACATACGCAGTAACATCTACGCTATAGACCTTATTCATAAATGGCGGCTGTTTTACTTTGTTATTGTGCAAATTAGCCTACCAAGCCTCATATTAGTGCAAGAATTTCAATTTAGCACATGGTAACGAGGTTGGTAGGCTAATTTGCACAAGGACAAAAGAATAATGAATTGGCAGCCATTTATGAATAACGTCTATATGATGCTTACATAGTTGGTTACGACTTGAGACAGAATAAACCTCTGCTGTTGAAGATCGTGTTTTCTCTGCTGTTCGACGAGTCCAGTTAGTCGGATCCTTGGTACAGAAGTTGTGACGAGCTTCCCCTCGCCCGCAAGTGAAATGCTCAAGAGTTAATCCCCCCCCCCCCCCCCCCGTGATTGAAGTCTCGCAGTAGCACACGCAAGTTGTCTCCGAGAACAACAAACCTCCCTGTATGGAAATTATTCTATCGGGCAAATTTACAATGGATTTTCTCAGGAAGCAATCGGAATATCGAAAAGCCTCAGACACACAATTTCTTGGTTTTTTCAGATTCTTGTGTTTTTAGCTTTCCAGTGATATATAGTTTTCTGCGATTTCTTTAAAAACAACGCGCACAGGAGCGATTTTTCCGAAACTGCACCCCTAAAGTTTTACAGTCTAGTAACGTTTCTTACTGATACTTTAGAATATTAATAGGATAACGTTGATTACGGAAGCTCCTTTAGCCACGGCCATTCCGCTACAATACATAAAACAAAACCACAGCGTCCAACATTAGATGGTACTCCTTTTCAGTTTACATGCAATGGAAAAAGATTGCATTTGAGTGATACGAAAATTGAGCTCTGCCGTCACGTGTCGTTCTCCTCGTTTAGTCATAACATGGGAAAGATGGAGCTTTGTTTCTTGTAAAGTGGTTTTATACATTTACCTTCAATGATTACAAGTATGTTCAAGTAATAACAGCAATTCACATTTATAAGTGGTTTGCAAAAAAGTGGGAGTACTAAGAAATTGTTTGAATGAAAATGTTTAAGTGTATAAGCCATATCTAGCTTTAAGTTAATAAACTGTATTGCGAGAAAAACTAATTGTGGCGTGTCGCGGGTTTCAAGTCGAGGCTAGTGGTTTTGGAGTCGCGCGTTTAGTTTTCAATGAAATTCATTCAAACAAATTTAAACTAATCCCCGGGTTTTCAAAAGATTGCGTTCTTTTACGCAGGGGTGAATGGGGAAGTCGCAGGTCGCATTTGCATTTCGTGCTCGCATATCTTCTTTTAAAATAAATTTCGACAGAAGTTGAGCTTACAGCTAAACAGTAAGTTCGTTTTCCCGCCGTTTGTTCTGAAAAGCAATAGACTGGATGAGAGTGTGCGACGGTGTAGCCAATTTGAAAGTCATAGCCAGAAATTCCGAACCATAAGAGGCGTTACATAGGTCATTACATTCAATGTTCTGATTGGCTCACGGCTTTCTCGTAAACAAGTCACGCCAGCGCCGTTGCCGACAAACAAACTTTGAGCCCAGAACTTAAAAGATTATCTCGCACATTTTATTTCATGGCTAAGATAATTCCACTAAAATAAGTTCTGTGAAAACTCTACTGATACTCTCCTGTTTTCTCCGCTTCGATTTCGTACAGTGAGAAGCCTTTTCAAGTGGTTTTGAGTAGCAGTAAATCAGATCGAGAATCATTTTCAATCGGTGACTGATTTGTCACGTAGGAAGAAAACCCTCAAGGGATTTCAAGTCCCAGGCTCTATCTCCTTGAAAAAATCGCTGACGTCTCCTATTTCCTTTGTTGCACGCGAGAAAGGGATGTCTGCGGAACAGCGTCGCTAATCGTGTTCCAGTATCCCGCCGTTTGGTTTTAAATTTCGCATAAATAATGAAACATTATCCACCGCTGTAGAAGTCTAGTAGCCTGCACTCCTACACAACATTTTCCCCAGGCTTTCCAGCTATTTAGTCAGCCTGTTACTCGGCCACTAAACCTTGACTTGCACCAGTCTTGTGTTCATTTTCAGACTCTTCAGCTACTCGCTTATTGATCGCAAGCCTAACAGGAGAATTGGGAATTGCGCGTGTAGAATGCATGGGGAAGACCGTGACGAGTGTTGAAGATAACGTTGGCGAGGAGCCATGATCGTTCGTTGGCTTCGCGAATGTAGCTTTATTTGTGTCAAACGTTTCCGTCATCAAATTCTGTGCACACTTGGAAAATATCTTGGGTTGAACGGCTCATATTTTTTTCCACAGATCGTGAATTGGATGAACGTAGCTACGAGAAGCTGTGCTTGAGACGGAATCTTTCGCCGTCTGTCTGTTTGATCGAACGTCCCTTTGGCCGTTTACTCGTTCGATCCGAGCTGAAATAAAGTTACTTTACTTTACTTTTTTAATTCCGTTCATCGGTTCGACTGTTTCTCCTTAGACATACTTCGGAAAGCCGATAGAGGTGTTCCGGCTATATTTCGGAAAATCGATATCTATTTTGTCTGCCGTTGACATATCGATTTGTTTACATCTGAGTGAGTGACAAATTTGCATAATCTGGCCCCCAACTATACTCGTTCCTACGCTTCGCATATCTAAATCGCCGACCTGAACGGGCATGGAAGGGCGAGGACAGCATCCAGGAGCTTTGGATCTCTCACTAGCGGGATGGTTACCGAGCCGCAAAGAGTGCTGTTGTCGAACGACTTGGAGGTCAGAAAAAGGGATCTGTGCGTTGGTGAATTGGTCGCGTTGAAGCCACATCTCGCGGGCAGACAATCCTCTGTTGCGGATACGGGTGTTGAGATTGGCAGTCGCCACAGCTAAGGAGAGAGGAGTGATTGTACCACCCTCAGGGCAAATACGGAGGAGCTCATCACCAAGTTCAGCTACGCATTTCTCTGCCACAGGATTCTTGTTTGGGTTTTTGATTCGGCCGACTTCTACAGCAAAGCCATACTGCCTAAGGATTTCATCGCCGCACAGCGAAGCGAAGCCAGGAGCGGGATCTACCCTTATCACGGAAAGGGGGCCAGACAGAGGGCGCAGCTCAAGGCACAATCGGAGGAGACCAGAGCGAATGGAATCACGACGTTCGTCATCTAACAAGCAGCTAGCGGTGAAGGACGTGGAGGTCTCGCGGACGACAAGTATCAACTGACGGTAGCGTTTTATAACGTCTGCAGCGAAGGAAATACCAAAGCCGTCAGGAGGATCGGAGGTTGACTGTTCAACAAGACTGGAGGGAACTTTCTTCAGAGAAGAGCATAGGTGACAACACTGCGAGCACCGTTCCAGGGCTTTGTCCAGATCTAAGGCGAAGAAGTAACGCTGTGAGACCAGTTTCATTTGGTGACGGGAAGGGTGGTCCAACTTAACGTGCAGGGCAGCAAGGAAGCCATCAACGACGGAACGGGGGATGACTATACACTCACGGGGCGCAGCGAATGGTTCATCACGTTTTACGACGAGCAGGCCGTCACGGGAAATGGAGACTAGGTTTAGGTAACGCTTGACGTCTTTGATGTTTGTCAGCTTCTTTGACGGGCGGGTTCCCTGCTTAAGATGAGAGTGGACACGCCTTAAGTCAGGGCACTCTAGCTGCGATTGGAGCCAGGCGGAACGGCTGGTGAAAGGAAGGACGTCTTCCCCGATAACACGTCGTGAACAGATATGGGACGTACAGCCAGATCTTCAGCCTCGGATACAAATGAACAGACTTGGCAGCGAGGGTCGTCGCAAGCGGGTGCGTTACGACTGGCAAAGTCAGAAGGCAAGTTCGCAGAGCCGGCCAGGTGAAGGAGCGTGGCTTGGTAGCGGCTAACGGATGATAAGAATGAAGTCACTCGTGGGCTGGAAGAGAACTGGCCACGGCAGAGCTTGTCAAAGGCCTGAACACAAGGCTTGCTATCAGTCAGTACATAAGTCTTAAACTTTGATTGAATTATATAAGGAGCGAAATGCTTGACAGCTGCTGCAATGGATAATGCCTCTATTTCACATGGTAACCAGGAAGCTTGATGTTTTTTAAACTTGGCACTGAAATATCCGGCGAGGCGGAGCTTCTGGTCCCGAAGTACATAAAGCGTTGCGCCAAGGCCATTCATCTTGACAGAACCATCGGTCGCGATCCAGAGCTGATCATCGGGCTTGGGGAGAGCGATGGATCTGTTGGACATGAGTGCTTCTTGACACGCGCGAAAACACATCAGGAGCTCATCAGACCAGGAAATGGTATCCTGAGACTGACGACCAGCCGTAAGTGACTCGAGAGGAGCGAGGAGTTTAGCAGCTCCACTAAGGACCCGGCCAAGCATCTTGTACGACCCAACAAAGGCACGGAGGCCGCGGACGTTCTTGGGAGGCTCGCAAGAAGCCAGAGCAGCTACACGATGGGGAGAAGCGCGAATCGAGCCTTGGGACCATATCCAACCGAGAATGGTGGTCGAGGCTGGGCAGATTATGGTTTTCGCAGGTGAGAGGCGAAGGTCGCAGCGATCAAGAGCCGTGAGGACCTTTCGCCAGTTTGTAAGGAGCTCTTGGTGAGAATTACCACCGCAATACAAGTCGTCGGCGATCTTAGCGACACATCCCTCCTGAAGGAGATCGCCCAGGACGCGGCACATCAGCTCCTCGAGGGCTGTCTCAGAACCAGGGATTCCCATGGCGCAGCGCGTGTAGACACGAACACCTTTGAAGGGAGTAACCACGCCACAATACTTCATGGAGTTCTTTGCAAGGGGGATTTGGTAGAACGCCTGGGACAAATCAGAGACTATGATGTACTTCCAGCAAGCAATCTTGAGAAGGGTGGAGTCCACGTCTGGCATTAGTGAGGGCTGAGGTTTACTATAGCGGCCCACGTCAGTAAAGGCTGTGACCAAGCGGAAGCCGCCATTCCTCTTCTTCACTAGGAAGGAGGGATTCAGATATTCCACCACAACCTCTAAATCTTCTGGTCGACGGAATACACCTTGAGACTCAAGCTCGTCAAATTTGGTTTGAAGCAGGTCGAGTTGGTCACGAGAGTACTGAGGGACACGCCCTTTGCGCTGGGGAGGCTCGACAGGTCCCATATTCACAACTCCTTCAATCGGACCGGCGGCTCCATTATAACCAGGGATGCGGGAATCGAAGACCAATTGGAACTCCCTCAGGAGCGAGACGAACGCGGCTTTCTCAGAGGAGGATAACAAACCATCAGGGTCTACATGTACGGACTCAATAGGGGAAGAGGGAGGAACAGTAAACTTTGGAGATGGCTCGGCGACTTGAGTTGAGGAGGACTCTGTGGGAGATTCCAGAACAGTTAGACGGGCTTGGCATAAATGGTCGTGCTTACGGACAAGTAAGGGCTCTTCGGTATTGTTGAGAAGTCTCAGCTTACCGCCAATGGATTGCACGATGTCAGGTGGAGGCCAGGTGTGAGTAGGTTTGAGGTGACTAGAAGAGACCGAATCCATGCGCGGCTCGATGGCGAGTGTAGCATCTTTAAGCAGCTCTGAAGGGGCGTCGATTTCAAGGAATTCACCCGGCCAGACGGTGGTGTTAGTGTTCGGGGCGCGAAGGAGGTGGCAAGCTCTGACAGCGTAGTGGGTCTGAGGACTTTGAGAACAGCCATAAGACGCCACGTCACACCCAGCGATGATAATCTCACGTTTAGCGGGACGGACTGCGATGTCGTTGGAGGTCATGAAGGGCGTTCCAGCCAGTATGTCAACATCAAGATCCTCGACAACGAGCGCTTCCAGAGTAAGTGGTCTACCATGACGAATCAGAGGAAGGCGAGTCTCACCAACAACAGCTAACGGGGTACGCCCGTCGGCCTGCAAAGCGGTCTGGGAGCTTTTAGTCACCTTAGCACCAATGTGCCGAGCTAGGGAGGCTCTCATCATATTAGTTTCTGCGCCAGTGTCGATTGTTAGACGTAAAGGGTGATGACTGTAAAAAGCGTGAAGGAATGGAGACTGTGAGACGTTTACGCGGCGAGTAACAGGAGGTTCCATAGTAGGTAGAACTCCGGAGGGACAATGCGGCATATCTGAGAATTCTTGAAAATCTGAAGGGCCAGGCTGATCAAGGCTGTGCTGGTAATCATAACAGGTCTCATCTAATTCAATGCCAGCCACTTGGCGAGCCTTGGACACGAAGAGACGGTCAGGTTCGGGCAGAAACTTGCAATTGCTGAGGAAATGAGACCGAAAATTGGGGCGACCAGCCTGCTGGCAAAGAGGACAGGACTTGACAGCTCGAGGCTTGGGTAGTAGCCTGCGACGAGCGGAAACAAATGAGCGATGATCTATCGGGGTAGCAGAGCGAAAGACCTTGGATTCATCACTGGTGTGGAGTTCGTCAAGTAACGACTCGAGAGCTTGAGAGATCTCAGGTTTCACAGAGGCCAACGTCCTACTACGTAACTCGGTTCCATATCGCTGTTTCACAAGCCGCGGAAGGCTGGGATGGAGTAGGCGTAACCAGGTAAGAACAACAAAATTTTCGAGGGATGGAGATAGTTCTTCATCAGTGTCAGGAATCTCTCCATGATGAGTGATTCCGCTGGATGTAGTGAGCAGGTTGTCCTCAATGAAGGCCATTAAGCTTTGGAATAAATCCTCAGGACGTTGTTCGGGCTTTAGAGAAATATTCGCGAGGTCCAAGAAACGGGAACCGGTTAACTGCAAGCCATAATGCTGCCGGATCGTTTGCCAAACGCCGCTAATAGATGTAGAATTCTTGACGATTGAGCTCCGGGAAATGATAGGGGCGTAATTGGCAATTTGGCCGAGCATCATTTCCAAATGTGTTACCTTTTGTGCAGCAGTCCTTCTTCTCGCCGCTGAAACAGATTCAGGATCGTTGGAGAAACCACGTAGAGGCGTAGCGTTTGTTTTTTTTCCCCACGACGATCCATCAGTAAGAAAGTCTGCAAAGTTCGGATCGAGGGATAGGATGTACTTTAAATTGTTTTCCCAGGCATCGATCGAAGTGATAGTTTCATTCGAAGAAAGCGACCACTGTTTCGGCGCTCTGTGTGAAGTCATCGAGTCTACGATTCACGAATTCTGGTTTGGTTGCTCAGAGAAGCGGCAAATATCGAAGAACACTGTAACGTCCTTGTCTCTATGGGTTCTTGGAAGAGTCGGCGCTGCCACCACGCCAGTAAGTTAAGCCAAAACTCCGAGCAGTAGAAATCACGTTTACTAACCGAAGACAAGATGCAAATACAAAGCAAACGGTAAATACAAAGCGGTAATATAGGTAGCAAGCTAATTATGCGCGAAACGTGTGACAATGACTAAACATCAGCGTGCAAGCAAAGCGGAACGACAGCGTGCACAATGTGTCACGCTACGTGACTAAACAACAATACGAAATATGGCGCACGACTAAACACAGAAAGTTTGTGATTTCACTTCAGTTAATAATTAACCCGCCACGCACCATGGGGTACCTAAGCTTCCAAACTTTTGACATAAAGAGGTGCTTCATTGCATGAAGATACCTCCAAACATATTTGAAGTGATACAATTTTTTAATTGTGCTCCTCTCCATTCTATTGTTGTGACCATGTTTTTATTATTAAAGTAACTCTTAATATAATCTGCATGGAGAAAACAATAAAATGAAATGATATGAAAAATAAGTTCACGAACTTAGTGAATTGTCAAAGAAACAAATTACTGCTCAATTTCTCACTGATTGTTGTAAAGATAGTTGTTAACCGAAAAGACAATAAGTGTCAATGAAGGAATACTTCTTTTAAGCTAAACAGGAACAAAGCGCAACGTTTACAGAGGCAGTTTCTGGCCATAATGTTAATTTTAAAGTTAAAATGCCCGCGAAATAGCTTTCCAAAGATTCTTTATGGCTTCTCAACAGTGTGCTTGTTCATGGTTTTCTCTTTCATTGTTCTGAATTTCTATGGACAGCCATTTGAAGACTTCAACTTAAGAAAACATTTTCTGGCTTGGAGGGAGAACAAAACAGAATCAGAGCGGCCGTTTGTTTACCTTATCCAAACTGAGCAGTGCCTTAGACAGGAACTGGTTCAAAATCTAGAATTACAAGCGAGTTGGAGATGCCGATGTGACGTTATAGTGTTGAGTTACAAGGGGGAATGCAGGGAAGACAGACCGCTCCACTTCACTTACTTGTTTGAAAACAAAACCACTTGGGGATCCGGGCGAAATGTGCTTTTCTTCCAAGCCATGGACCGAAGACCCGGTTACACGTATTACATTTTTACTGATGACGACGTACTTCTCAGCTTCAACGCCGCCGCCACACCGGAAATGAAGCACTTCACTCCCATTCAAGTCTTCCAAAACTGGCTCCTTGACTTCCAACCAGCGGTTGGCGTTCTAGATTACGAGTATCGAAGAGCGGGACAGCAGGTCCGCAACAAAATGCGCACTGTCTGTGGGATATTCAACAGCACTTCTCTGGCCAATCCCACTATATTTTTCGACCCTCTTTTCAACGCATTTCACGCTCAGGCAGTCCGCCATATTTTTCCACTCAACGCGCGCCACGAAAGACGTACTTGGTGGCTGACTGAAAAATATGTGGCCTCAGTCGTGGAGTTGAAGTTCCGCGGACAGGCTCTGCTATTTTTCCCGGTGACGGTGGGGAATCCGTTGCATCGTTCCTATCCACGGTCGCTTCAAGGAACTCAAGAAGCTTGGCGGGGTTTTATTGACGACGTCCAAAGGGAGACACCGACCCAGTACGCTAACCACAGTCTATTTGAGGAGTACAAGAGAAACCCATCGCAGTATTTACAGACGTCCCGTACCTACTGTATGAATGTGACTCGTCAGCAACCCATTGTTCCGTTTGCACACTTTGCTCGAGAAAAATGACACACGAAATCTTCCCTTGGTTTCCATATGCGGGCTAGATTCTAAAATACTCGTTCACATTTCTACAGAATCAGTGGTTTGTCACCGCAGTCCAGTCACTTTACAGGGAAGGAGAGAGAACGTGGAAGTCGGGTTGTTGAATTGCTGCCACCGCGGTCGGCGTGGTCCACTATGCGCAGTCATGCGTTTAATCACATACAACCACTCTTGTCGTAATGGAACCCTTATAGGCCAGGGACTTTTATTCACTGCGCATAAGTCTTGAAGTACATACACATACTTTAAATTGAGAAAGAAACTAAACAATATTTCCGGAAACTGCAAAGGCTCACAGGACATAAAAGGATTTCAAATACCCGTTTCCAATCAAATGACAGTTTTTTCGTAAATGGGTTACATAGCGAATCAGAGTTCATACTGCTAAACCCGTGTTCAACACACATGAACTGCAACATACCATTATTATTTACACTCATTGTTAATTACTTCAAATATTCCGATTTCCTTCACAGGGCTCTGAACGGCTAATTTAGTTGATGGCATATACATTCTTAACGTCCTCTAAAAAGATTGCGAATAAATCGTCTTTCTCCACATAAATTCAGCCAAGTACGAAGAGAAGTGGTGTTTTCTGACTCCAAACGTGTGTAGTTTTGCTTTCGCTTGTCTGCCATGACCTTCCATCTTGTTTGTGTGCTTTCCTTGTTCGTTGACAAATTCTTTCGAGTGATTCACAGTGCTGTGGGTGTAGCCATGTTTCTCTAAATTCCAATACGCTTTCCAGCAGTCTGAAACTATCAGCGTTCCCGGTTCAATCCATTTCTTGATGAGTGGTAACAAAGTTCCTTCGTCTCTCTTCTCAACTGCAATCAGAAACGATTTCCTTCTGTCGTTTTCGAGCCCGCCAAACACCCACGGCCCTTCAACGCGATGTCCACGATGACATTTTCGTTTACCAAATTTACTTTCATCAATTTGCACGATCTTTCCTTGTCCGCCTATTTTTTTCGTTGTTTTCGACCACTGTTATTTCGCAGACTTCCCGACAGAAGCTGTCCCAGTCCACACCTGTTCCGCACGCTAGTCCGAGCTCATGTCTTATCTGGCATTGATCTAAATCCTGGCACCACCAATATGTAAATTTCAACACTTTAAGTCATATTGCTTTGCTTTTTCCATTGATTTGGACTTCGCATTTGCATTTAAATCCATCAGAGCAATCATCCGCATGAGACCAGCTTCATCTCCGCGTTGCACACAGGGTACAAACGTGTTTTCGCCATAAGATCTTCTGACTTCAGCCACTTTATCAGTATTTCTTTGTCCTTAACTTGGTCCTCCAAATCCTCAAATCTCCACTGTTTGTGTGCACTGTTCCGCCCACAACTACCGCTTACCCTGCATCCACATTGGGTTGAACTTTCCCGTGTAAAGGTTACGGGGGTTTGCGTTGCTTTCTCTGAAGACCGCGGGTTTTTTTAAACCTATGGCAACTTGGGTTCCCTTTTCATTCGTACTCTTCGTATGATCAGCGACTTCGTATTTACCACGCTTAACGGCAAATAAACCCTCACACTTCTGCCGCGAGATGTAAATATTTTGCGATTGTGCTTGTAGTTCTGTTTTTCATCTGCGTTATTGCTATAAGCACCGTGAAATCGTTACGTCAAGAGAGGCGAAAATCTCGCTTCTGGTTCAAAAAACTTGTCTAGTGTTCAAATATAGTCGCCGATCGACCTCAAACAATTTGCGATTGTATTTCCTTATCATTTTTTCATTACGTAGCGAATCGTCGCAAATGAGACGTAACTTGAGGTAGAACATTTTCTATCTATTGCGCCTTATTTGCGAACATGGACAAGTCACTGCTCACAATGAAAGTAAAAGGGTTTCCATTGACACAAACTGTGATTAAGCTGTCGAACTATCTGGGATTCAATTTTTCATAATTTTGAACTTTGCGCTCTTTGGCTGGACGGATAATTAATGTAGCAATTGGTAAAAGAAATCTTGCAAAATGAGTCAACGAAGGTGAGAAATGCTAATTAAAACAAATGATTTTCGGTAGCAGTAGATAGCTATAAGTGTGATAATTAGGCAATCTAGCAGTCTTTTGACATGTTGCGCGCGAAGCTTTACTGTATATTTCGTTCGCATCAACATTCCCCCCGGGGGGGGGGGGTACTGTCTTATATGAGCTATATAGGTATGTGCGGCCCCAAAGGGTATGGTTTTTTTAGCCATTTTGGTCTGAAGTAGGATATCAATTTTGACCATTTTGGTATGAAATAGGGTATAGTTTGAGCAATCTAGTCTTGAATTCGGTATGTTTTTTAGAAGAAGCTACTTCTTTATCTTTAGCCTTTAAGACCATCAACAAAAGCCTTCTTTTTTGTCTTTTAATTATGCTTACGCCAACTGTGTTCGTGAAATAGGTCTGAAATAGGGTATCAAATTGTTTCTCAGGTCTGAAATAGGGTAGGAAAAATCGCAGATTTTGGTCTGAAATAGGGTAAGGGTTTCAGGAAGCGGGCCGCACACCCCCACCCAGTTTTTCTGGGAGTACCCCCCCGGGCAACATTCGAAGCGATTTCCAGTCGGTGGTTGTGGTTTCATTTTGTATTATATTGACGAAATCGACTCCGTCTGCGAAATACTCTGTCTGTATCTGAACGTGGAATCAACTTTCCGCGAAAAAATGAGGTTTTTCTCTTTAAGGTTTTCCTCACTTGGCCTCTATTGGTCAGCGGTCATACCGATTTGCAGCACCTTCGAAGAGGTGTGAAGATTGTGCAAATAAGCTCATGGTTTAGTTTTGCGTGTATTTGCCCCAGTCGAACGAATTAACCTTAAAGAAAATAATATGGATTTATTGGATTGTAACGTAACGGCCATTCCGCTACAATACATAAAACAAAACCACAGCGTCCAACATTAGATGGTACTCCTTTTCAGTTTACATGCAATGGAAAAAGATTGCATTTGAGTGATACGAAAATTGAGCTCTGCCGTCACGTGTCGTTCTCCTCGTTTAGTCATAACATGGGAAAGATGGAGCTTCGTTTTTTGTAAAGTGGTTTTATATATTTTCCTTCAATGATTACAAGTATGTTCAAGTAATAACAGCAATTCACATTTATAAGTGGTTTGCAAAAAAGTGGGAGTACTAAGAAATTGTTTGGATGAAAATGTTTAAGTGTATAAGCCATATCTAGCTTTAAGTTAATAAACTGTATTGCGAGAAAAACTAATTGTGGCGTGTCGCGGGTTTCAAGTCGAGGCTAGTGGTTTTGGAGTCGCGCGTTTAGTTTTCAATGAAATTCATTCAAACAAATTTAAACTAATCCCCGGGTTTTCAAAAGATTGCGTTCTTTTACGCAGGGGTGAATGGGGAAGTCGGAGGTCGCATTTGCATTTCGTGCTCGCATATCTTCTTTTAAAATAAATTTCGACAGAAGTTGAGCTTACAGCTAAACAGTAAGTTCGTTTTCCCGCCGTTTGTTCTGAAAAGCAATAGACTGGATGAGAGTGTGCGACGGTGTAGCCAATTTGAAAGTCATAGCCAGAAATTCCGAACCATAAGAGGCGTTACATAGGTCATTACATTCAATGTTCTGATTGGCTCACGGCTTTCTCGTAAACAAGTCACGCCAGCGCCGTTGCCGACAAACAAACTTTGAGCCCAGAACTTAATAATCTCGTTCCCAGAGCCACGTGTCTTTTGGCCAGCGCCAAGACACGGAGCTCTGGAATAATCCATTTTTTTGAATTTTTTCATTGTCTAGAAGTTCAAAACAAATTTGCGCAGCTTGTCACAATAGCATTAAACATTTCAAACGTCATTAAGGATAACGAGAGGAAAGAAGGCGACAGAAAGTGCATCCATCCAGAATCAGCGAGAAGCCAAACAAGGAAAAAGCGACGGAACAGAACGCGCGTCTGTAGTCCGGCAAAGCCTCGCCAAAACGTGGGAAGTGAGGATCTTGCCAGAGTCAATAAGAAAACCTGAACCTCCCTAGCAAAAGAAAGGAGTGTTGATTTTGGCAAAGACTGCATTGGCTACGCAATAGTGAGGTTTGTTCATTGTTTTGGTGTTCTTGATTGTACATGTCTTAAAAGTAAGGAACTGGAATAAAACGATTTACGTTCGTGCATCGTTCTCATGGTTGAGTCACAGGCTTCCCAAGCTCAAAATTCGACTCTGCATCGGCTTGTTTATATAGAGAATTGTATGGGAAAGTCGGCGGTTTGTAAAAAGAATGTGTAAATAACTATCTAATCAGGAATAAAGTTTTCCTACCTCAAATATGTCGCGAACTTGTCTCTTGTGCCGATTTTGAAGCCATTCTGACGCCGTTTGGTGAAGTTTGTATGTCTGTAATGTCACTAAATGGGGAAAATAAAGCATGTTGTTGTTGTTGATCCAATGCTAGAGTGATTCCTGTAGTGCCTATTGAGATTCAACAAAACGAAGGAACGGCTATCTCCTATGATGAGTGGACCAAGAAATTTAAGAGTACCTGTGTGCCAGGAAACGTTCCTGCAGTAATGGCAATTGCAAAGGATAATTTTAGTGTCTCGTCACCATCCACACCGATGGAAGTTAGTAGCGGTGTTTTTGCAGACAGGGTTGAAGATCTAAAAAGCGACGCGGTACTGAACTATACATTAAACAGAGTTCTTCAGTTGACCGATGTTCTGACCTCAATTGAAAAGAAATGCACCTCAAGAGCATTTGATATTTTAAACTTTCCATTCTCTGACGTTAAAAGAATGGTCCAAGCTTTTCGTGGCAGTGTATCATCTGAAGACAGCGACATTGACGGCAAAGGACTCTATGCAGAAATGAATCGTGACTGCCTTCGACGACACCTGTCTGCATTTGGCCTTGAATTAGACCAAGTCCCTGGAGATGGCGATTGCTGTTTCGCAAGCATTGGGAAGGAACTTCATAAATTACTAGCTAACAATGATGATGGTAATGAGGAATTCGCTGGACATTTGAAATCTGTTGGACTAGGAAACTCAACTGAGAGAGACACGCTGCAACTGCGCCTGTTGTTTTGCCAGGAAATCGAGAAAAATCTCGAGAAGTATAGTTCTTTCGTGAACTTCAACGTGAAAGACGAACTGAAGAGATTTTCGGAATCGGGATGGTTCAATAGTTTCTTGGGAGACCTCTATGTTTATGGATGTAGCAACCTGTTGGAGATTCCAGTGATTGTGATCACTTCTATTCCTGGTTCACCAGTTCTAACATTTGTGCCATCCACGCTGCGAAGTACGCGTTCAATCTGCATTGCCTATAATCATTCCGTTGAATTCATAAGCTTTGTCCAGCAGTTAACATATTTTATTAACTCAGAAAATCAAGTATGTAAGTAAGTAAAACCGTTCTTTAAACACGATAAGTATTTAAGCTATGCAGCTTGTGGGGTCGTGTATAAATAGATAATATAAAAGATACATAAATAACTGCGATATCCTTTTCTACACTTTTCAACTCAATTCAAACATTAAGAGAAAGAATTTAGTAACAAAATAAGCTTTGTAATCACACTTAACGTAATCTGTAAACGAAGGTAGTCGAAGGTAGAGTAATCATAACTTTTGGTTCATTTATTCGCTTACTGTCACGAAATCGGATCCTCTGAATGTACCGAAATTCCTTATTTTCGATTGTCGCTAAGACCAACAAATTCATTTGCCACTTCAACAAGGCAAAGTTTTTCTGTTCTGTCTTTGTGAGTGTTGAGTACTGTAAGATTACTGAACCTTTCTTGAGTCTTTTCTTTGAGCCTTTCTTGAGTAACCCTTCAAGAGACACTTTCACAGACAACATAAAAAAAATTCAAAATGCGCCTTATCTCTGGAGGTTACCCTAAGAAAATGGTGGAATAGATACTCTCAGAAGTTAACTATGCGGAGAACAAAGCAGCTTTAACACACAAGAAGCTTCTACCCTTCGTAACACAGTTTCAACCATCGTTACCATGTTTGGAAAACATACTAATGGACAAATGACATCTAATGCAAGAACAACCATTACTCAGAGATATATTCAAGAAACCTCCCTTGATTTCTTATAGAAAAGGAAAATCGCTTATAGATATGCTTGTTTTACACAATGGGCACACAGCAGGACTCGGTGGCGTTGGTCTGTCAACCCACTTTTAATCACCAACAGAAGACTACAACTAAGTGTATGAATTGTAAACATAGTGGTTTTAAAACTGATTTATTCCATCAGACAGGATCGCAAGGAACCAATCATAAATTTGGATGTTTTCCTGCGAGGTCCGCCATCTTTAGACAAGCACAATTATCCCGTGAAAGTACTTTTTTTGGATATGTCTTTTACTCAATATATTATTTTTCCACAAAAAAGGGGGGGCCCTGCTCCCCCCCCCCGGCCCCTACCTCTGCGCGGTCCCTGATACTAGTTGTCTACACGGATAAATCCCTTTTAAAAATCTAGATGTTTGCCCCGATCAGTCCTGTTAGTGGGTTGTCCTAAACTTCAATTTAATAATTCTTTCACTCTCATTTGCAAATGTCCCCCTATTTTTGCTTGAACTATCCTCATTTTTCTTAATTCTTTCATGTCTAGCTATTGACGATTTCAACACTAGTGAAAATCAAGCCCCTGATGAAAAGAAGGCATGCAATTGCGGCTTGTTCTTGAAACAGAAAGGACAAGAAGTCCATAGCTCCTGTGAGAGTTTTCGGTGTTCCTGTGCCAAAGCAGGTAACAAGTGCTCAAGAGAATGTCGGTGCATCCACTGCAAAAATTCTCCACTAGTGGAGATGCGGGCATGGGATGGTTTGGCGAAGGGATGCCTAACAAAAAAACAAGATCCTCATTTTGTTGTATGTAAAGACTTGAAAAGAAAGTCCAAGTGTCCATGTCTACGCCAAGGAGTGTTTTGCTCGGAATTTTGTAAATGTTTCAGCTGTGGAAACAAAAATCCGAATCGAAGGTCATCTCCCTCAAGCACAGAAGTTGATTGTGAAGGTGGGCGTAGGAAAAGGCCTAACCCAGACCCATACAAACGCACAAAAGGGGCAACGTTTTTGGCTGAAAGAGGATTCGATCTAACACCCGGTCCTTGGACAACACTGGATACGGTAACCTTATTGGTTATTATTGAAGTATTGACAATGTACAATTTCCAGGTAACCTCCAAAAATGTTTCTGACTTGTATAACTTCGTTGCTTGTTCTGCAAATGTTAAAGAGATGTCGTTACCGATTGCATACAAATCTTTTTCGAAAGTAGCGGCAAAGCTTGTATTCGTCAACTCTAAACATGCTGTTGCTGAGTCCCTGATGGATTCACTTGTCTAAAATAATTGATCATCACGGGGTCTTTATTTAAAAAGAAAAGAAACGACTTGTCAGCTGGTATCGATTCACAGGAGAGTTCATTGGTAAAACATCACTTTTCTTTTATAGTGCGATGATCGACTGAAATCGATCTTGGCTTCCATATATCACTGATTCATTACATCGATTGTCAGCGACCAAGCTGACTTGCGGGGCTAGTAGAGCAGTGTTCATGATCAGTTTAAGGTTCATTTCAGCTATCGACGTAGTCGGAGTTGGAGTCGGAGTCGCATTCGGAGTGGTAAGAGCGTTAACAACCCAGGGAAAATCGAAATTTGGAATCGCAAGTGCAAGTGTCGTGAAGGCAAGTACCAGATCCAGGTGCACCAAGTCATTCGAAGCCCCCATCACGTCACGTATATGAAAGCTGAAGGAGAGTGGACACTGTTACCACAGCAAGTGGACTTAAACACTTAGCAGAAGAATTTCTTACTGACTTGTTTGGGTGTAAACTACACTTCAATTTATACAAGGGTAAACATGGGTTTACAAGAGCATACTTGGGTATACATTTTAAGCATTTGAAAGACGAAAGAAACAAAGTTAATTCTTCCGTTCCATCATATCTGCATTTCCTTAACCTTAGCTGTTTATTATTGTTATTTTAATCAGTAACACCTGTACAAAATGGTAATACTGAATAAACTTGTTGTTGTTGTTGTTGTTGTTGTTGTTGTTGTTGTTGAGTATACAGGGGTATACATGGGTATACAAGAGTATACAGGGGTATACATGGGTATACATGGGTAGACAAGGGTATCTATGGGTATACATGGGTATACATGGGTTTAACTGGGTATACATGGGTGTACATAGGTATATATGGGTATACAAGAGTATACAGGGGTATACAGGGGTATACATGGGTAGACAAGGGTATCTATGGGTATACTAGGGTATACAGGGGTATACAGGGCTATACATGGGTATACAGGGGTATACATGGGTATACATGGATGTACATGGGTGTACATGGGTGTACATGGGTATACTCGGGTATACAAGAGTATACAGGGGTATACAAGAGTATGCAGGGGTATATATGGGTATACAAGAGTATAAAGGGGTATACATGGGTATACAAGAGTATACAGTGGTATACATGGGTATACAAGGGTATACAGGGGTATATTGGGGTATACAAGTGTACACATGGGTATACAGGGTATACATGGGTATACAAGAGTACACATTGGTATACATGGGTATACACGGGTATAAATTGGTATACAAGAGTATACAGGGTATACATGGGTATACAAGAGTATACATGGGTATACATGGGCGTACAAGCGTACACAGGGGTATACATGGGTATACATGGGTGTACATGGATATACAAAAGTATACAGGGGTATACATGGGTATACATGGGTATACACGGGTATACATGGGTATACAAGAGTATATATTGGTATACATGGGTATACAAGGGTATACATGGGTATACAAGAGTATACAGGGGTATACATGGGTATACAAGAGTATACATGGGTATACATGAGCATACAAGGGTATACAGGGGTATACAAGGGTATACAGGGGTATACAAGGGCATACAAGGGTATACATGGGTATACACGGGTATACATGGGTATACAAGAGTATACATTGGTATACATGGGTATACAATGGTATACAAGGGTATACATGGGGTATACAAGAGTATACAGGGGTATACATGGGTATACAAGAGTATACATGGGTATACAAGGATATACATGGGTATACAGGAGTATACATGGGTATACAAGAGCATACATGGGTATACATGGGTATTTATGGGTATACAAGGGTATACATGGGTATACAAGAGCATACATGGGTATACATGGGTATTCATGGGTATACAAGGGTATACATGGGTATACATGGGTATACAAGGGTATACATGGGTATACAAGAGTATACAGAGGTATACATGGGTATGCAAGAGTATACATGGGTATACAGGAGTATACATGGGTATACAAGGGTATACATGGGTATACAGGAGTATACATGGGTATACAAGAGCATACATGGGTATACATGGGTATTCATGGGTATACAAAGGTATACAAGGGTATACAAGAGCATACATGGGTATACTTGGGTGATCATGAGTATACAAGGGTATACATGGGTATACAAGGGTATACATGGGTATACAAGAGTATACAGGGGTATACATGGGTATACAAGGGTATACATGGGTATACATGGGTATACAAGGGTATACATGGGTATACAAGAGTATACAGGGGTATACATGGGTAGATAAGAGTATACATGGGTATACATGGGTACACATGGGTATATAAGGGCATATATGGGTATACAAGAGTATACAGGGGTATACATGGTTATACAAGAGTATAGTCCCGGACCACTATATGGGTGCCTACACCAAGTAGTTACCCTAATAACTCATTTGACATTGTGTGACAACTGATATCCTTAAAGATTGTGTGACAAATTTTGCCCTCGCCTGGCATCCATCGTCCTTCGTCTATTTATTTTGCCCGCGATTGTGTAACGAATTTGAATTTCGTGTTCATGCCCCGTTTACCACAAAATCGACATTGGCATATTGTCTATTGTCCATCGTCTATCGTCCAGAATCCATCGTCTGGGTTTTAGAACATGCCGCTTACCAAAACTTCCTCAGCCTATCATCTTTTTGTTATAAAATTCAGAAAAAGGCCCCTTTGAGCCTCCTGGAGTACCTTGTTCCTTACACCCTGTTTGCTTAGGTGTATATACAGTATAGCCTAAATCTGAAGTGATGGATTGCCCCTCCATTTTTCGCTTTTTAGAATGCAACATAGCCACAAAGTCCGAGCCGTTACCCCCTGCTACGCGTGACGAAACACTGCCATGTGCTCTCTTCTTATTTATAGGAAAATTATGGAAACGATCGTTCAATCGATTACTGAAGAGATTAAGTTGGTTGAATTTAACAGTACGCATCCAAAGTGCTTTCGTTGTGGCAATAACTTTAATTTGGAAGTGGTTTCATTACTGAACAAACTATAATCCTTGCGGTTTTCGCTTTTGAACAATCGCACATTTAACTACAAGGATCCGCCATACTAACCCTTTTTTTTTTTTTCATGCAAACCACTGACTCTTCTTAAAAGTTTCTTCAACTTACTGTCATCATGCATACCCTCGTGGAACTTGAAGAACACATGTAGTGCTTTAAATATCCATAATATTTGACTCTCTTCGAGTTGGAAATCTTGCGGTTTTACCTTTTAAAGATGTTTGATTTTTCCGAGAATTTCTCATCTTTGTCTGCACGGTTTTAATAATCGCTCTTATCATAAGATCCGTACGGCCCCGCGCGCGCTTTCATTGTGGAACTATTGAGAAAATCTCCGTGTGAGGGCCGTACGCCTTAGCGCAAGCAGGGCCGGAAAAAGCCATACGACCCTGTTAGGAACACGTACGGCCAGAGCGATAGGAATTTAGAGAATTTCGTTGCGTCTAACCATGTTAATTGATTTTACAACCACAAAGCAAATACAAACAACATATAACATCCGTTTTCAGTAGAAATTTGTCACTTTTTGTAAGAAAAACTTCATCTTCTAGGTGCTAATGAAGAGTCTAAAGAGGCCATGTGATAAAACATCAGTCAGGTCGGGCCAGACGGTAAAATATTTGGCTCGAGGTCAAGCCGTACGGACAGAGCACAGCGAGGTCCGTGCGCCATGACCGTCCGGCCCTCCCACTCAGTCAATAAGTACATAGTACCAAACCCTCAACGTACGCGAGCTGTTTTCTCCACCGCAAGTGTACTTTTCGTAACTCAATTAAACGCCATTTTGAATATGCTTGAAACTGTCCTCCAGGCTCCTTTCAGCGTGCAGACGACTCCTATTTCCTTTGTTGCACGCGGAAAAAGGACGTCTGCGAAACAGCGTCGCTAATTGTGTTCCAGTACCCCTGCTGTTTTCCCAGGATCTTGGGAAAGAACTGTGATTGGTAGCCAGATAGTGGTCTTTGTTAGAGCAAATTCTGATTGTTCTTTATCTAAAACAGATTCATAATGTGTGCATGCATTAAGCCGCCCAAATTTAGCGGAGTTTTCCATTTAAAACGGATCAAAACATACAATGCTAACTGTGTTTTTAAGCCATCGAAAAGTTGAGCGACAGAATTCTTGTGCAAGGTCACAGAGCATTTAATGTTTACGAAGAAATTCTTCCCTTCAGTTCACTGTGCATCCAACATAAGCAAACAGTGACTCACGAAACTACAAAAGCGACATAAACTTCGCAACAACTTGGGAAAAATCGACGAGGAGACTTTCGAAGATTACCGTCGCAAATCTTTTGAGGTAGGAGCATCGGCTGCTCCTGAGAAGCGAATTCTCTTAGACGAATCAGGTTCCTCTTCGCCGAACGATCATGGCTCCTCGCCAACGTTATCTTCAACACTCGTCACGGTCTTCCCCATGCATTCTACACGCGTAATTCCCAATTCTCCTGTTAGGCTTGCGATCAATAAGCGAGTAGCTGAAGAGTCTGAAAATGAACACAAGACTGGTGCAAGTCAAGGTTCAGTGGCCGAGTAACAGGCTGACTAAATAGCTGGAAAGCCTGAGGAAAATGTTGTGTAGGGGTGCATATGGCCAGACTTCTACAGCGGTGGATAATGTTTCATTATTTATGCGAAATTTAAAACCAAACGGCGGGATACTGGAACACGATTAGCGACGCTGTTCCGCAGACGTCCCTTTTTCGCGTGCAACAAAGGAAATAGGAGACGTCAGCGATTTTTTCAAGGAGATAGAGCCTGGGACTTGAAATCCCGTGAGGGTTTGCTACGTGACAAATCAGTCACCGATTGAAAATGATTCTCGATCTGATTTACTGCTACTCAAAACCACTTGAAAAGGCTTCTCACTGCACGAAATGGAAGCGGAGAAAACAGGAGAGTATCAGTAGAGTTTTCACAGAACTTATTTTAGTGGATATATCTTAGCCATGAAATAAAATATGCGAGATAATCTTTAAGTTCTCAATCTCGTTCCCAGAGCCCACGTGTCTTTTGGCCAGCGCCAAGACACGGAGCTATAGGGGACTGGCTACCTGAAATAACCATAAAGTTAAAAAGGGCAGGCAGCCAGTTAAATCTCGGCCTCAGCGTTAGCATTAGCGGACTTACAATTGGATGACATTAGACATTAAACGATACACGATATGCCAGTGCCGAGTTTGTGATCATGACGGAATATCAAATTAACACGAAATTTGTCAAATCGCGGGTAAAAACGAATAAACGAATGTCTGCAATGTCAGATCATAGTTAGTAGAGTATAGTCAGATATGTGTTATGACGGCTGTATTGACAGTTGGCATCTAATTTTCACGCAATAAAAAGGAAAATAACTGAATCTCTGACAGAACAAGATTCACTCATTTATTTCGTTACACTGGAAATCAAATTTATGACACAATTCTGAGCGCCGGTACACTCTTTTTATTTCATAAGAGCCACTTTTGTGTGGGACACTTGTGATAGGGCAGCGCGCTTGTGGAAAGGTTAGACCAAAACAGCTCAAAAACTAAGGTGTGATCGCTTGTAGCCACCTCCCTACGGGCCACATAGCCTGGATTACCAGCCGTTCATAACATGTGTTTGCTGTATGGGATAAGGTTCTACCGCGTCATGCATGCCTCAAACTACTACGGACCGCGTGCAGTCTCTCATAACTTATGTGACATTATGTGACAACTGATATCCCTAAAGATTGTGTGACAATTGATATCCCTAAAGATTGTGTGACAACTGATATTATTAAAGATTATGTGACAAATTTTGCCCTTGTCTGGCATCCATCGTCCTTCGTCTATTTATTTTGCCCGCGATTGTGTGAGGAATTTGAATTTCGTGTTCATGCCCCCGTTTTACCACAAAATCGACACTGGCATATCGTCCATCGTCTACCGTCTAGAATCCATCGTCTGGGTTTTAGCACATGCCTTGGTAGGTTAATGCACGAAATGCAAATGCGACCCACGACTTCACCACCCATCACCGCGAAAAAAACGCAATCTTTTGAACTAAAGCCGCGATTTTGTATTGTTTAAGGTTGATGTTTTAAATTTGATGGATTTTTTTTAAATAGATAATTACACGTTACAGTGGCAAAATAATATTACAAATGCAAACAAAAGCTAAACATGCATAACAAGTATAAGTTAACAAACTTACGACGTACAGTGTACATTGTATTCCATTAAGACCACTCGTCTGATTACTCACGATACGTATAACTTCCATTTTTCCATCAGTTTTTTTTAACTTTCTAGTTTTGGTACATATATATTTTTCTGTTTTGTACTTAATGTTAACTTTGGCCTTAAAGTTATTAAGGTTCGGAAGTACTTCATTCCTCCTGCAACTCCACAAATAAACTTTCCCTAGTATTGTCAGGTAATTGAGTAAGGGGCACTCATTCGTCAAAATACCAATCAAAATATCCTCAAATGTTAATTGAACTTCAAGTTGATTTTTCATGGCAGAGTAGTACGGTAACCGTTCCAAGTCTTTCCAGAATGAATTTGAACGTGGGGAGTCACATAGAAGATGGTTGATGGCCCGACTTTTAAATTTGTTGGAATCAATTTCATTGAGAAATAAATGCCGTCGTTTGAAAACCAGCGACTCTTGAAAACCTCGCGACTTTTAGAAAGCCGCGTCTTGAAACCTAGCCTCCTACGCAGTCGTTTTCAGGGGACTCGTATTTCATTTCCTCCCCACTAGTGGGGGTTAGTGGGAAGGAGGTGAAATACTAGTCCCCTAAAAACGACTGCGTGGGAGGCTACTTGAAACCTCGTTCCCAGGGGCGGGAAGAGGAGACGTAACCGAAAACATTTATCAACAATTTTTGAGCGTTAAAATAGCCACGTTGAAGAACGCAAAGGTGTCATTTGGACTTTCAAACAGATCACACCGCCCCTTATGGTAATTCCCTTTTTCGTCCTATCCATTTAGCAGTATCGTTATAAAGTTATATATACCGGTTATTTATTTATTGATGTGGGAATTTGGTAGCTGTTAGTCTACCACTGTCATTCTCCTCTTGTCAGTAATGTAAGCTCTTTCAAGGTTTTGCAAGTTTTAGTCTACTTATAGATCGTCTACGTATTTTTTCACGTTTAACAACTGAAGGTTGAAAATTGATGCTGACTCTGGCTTAAGCCTGATCCATGAAAATACAATTTAGACTAGAAATAGTTTTCACTAAAGCTGTCCCCCTATTTTAATTTTTGAGTAGCCGGAGTGTGTGGTTGTAAATACTAAAATACTGAAGACATTGTTGCTCATTTCTGTATTGTTGTTAGTGAAATAAGGCAGTTCTGTAAATTTCATGTGGAAGAAGCATATTTCTCCAGTACATCAATGGCAGAAACAATATTTGATTTAGTGTCATTGTTCAACAATTGAGAATTAGACGGCTGTTTTGTCTTGTTTGCGCGGATTTCGCCGGGTTTGTTTACGTATAGATCAAGTAATACGAACTTCCGTGAATTGAGACACACAGAAAAACAGACAATAAGCTTTCCTGAATAAAAATTATTTAGATGAGCGTGAGTTTATGGCTGAAAAGTAAACGCGTTGAATGTAATTTTTGCCTCGAGTTAATCTTCGCGAAGACAAAGCAAACGAATACGAGGGCAATTTACTTGAATGGAACTGCGAGCATGCTTTTCGCAAATTTCGCTACAAGTTGCTTGGAATACAAAAAATCGGCGAATTAAATATAAAGTACGGTATAAATTCTCATTCAAACTTGTACTTTTATGAAAGAGAATAATAATAATAATAATAATAATAATAATAATAATAATAATAATAATATTTATTGATTTGTATTGCGCAAATATCAATCCAGGGAAAGAAATTTTCATCTGCGCATGACATTGACTCAACAAAATCCTAAAATCCTAGTACATATTCCATTTATATTTACAGATCGTTCCTAATAATTAGTTAAAAATAATAAGTCTAAACTTCTAAAAACAGTGACTAATTGACTTAAAAATCCTATTTACAAATTCATCTTTATGAAAAGAATAAAAACAATAAATTAGCTGGGAAACGCCTTCTGAAATAAATGAGTTTTAAGAGCCTTCTTGAAAGCATCAACTGAAGATATATTTCTAATAAAAAGGGGAAGGTCGTTCCATAATTTAGGGGCAGCCATATAAAAAGATCGATCACCAAGCGTGGAAAGAGACTTGAATAATGGAAAGTTAAGAAGTTTGCCGTTATTTGATCTAAGATAGTACCTACCCCCTGTGTCTTTCAGAGATACAAGTTCGGAAATGTAAGTCGGAGGGAGTTTATGAATGGCCTTAAAAGTTAACAATAGAATTTTAAAAACAACTCGATATGCTACAGGTAACCAGTGTAGGGCTCTCAGCAATGGTGTAATATGACAAAATTTACTGTCTTCAAATACAAGACATGCAGCAGAGTTCTGGACTCTGCAGTTTTTGAATGTGATACGCTGGTAAGCCGTATAAAAGGCTATTATAGTAGTCAAGGCGGCTAGAAATAAAGGCATGTATTAGAGTTTCAGTACATTCTTTGCTAAGATATTACCTTATCCAGTATCCTCCTGATATTGTACAATAGATAGACTCCCAGAAGCGCTCAAACATTTCGGAAAAGGTCTATTAATTTTTATTATTGTGATGATTCGCAGTGAAAGCACATGTCTCTTCGCCACCATTTGCCCTCGAAGAGGGATTTCTTCGCTATGAACTAACCGATTTCCATTGTTTAAGCTGTCGAGTGTTCTATGGATCTTGTTATTTTGCTTTACAGTTTTAAAAAAGCTGTCTTTTCCTTCTGACAACGGCATACTCGGCTGCTACATGTAGCAGCCATTTTGATGTGAAAGCAAGAATGTTACCCGGCACAACCTTGCGCACCTAGTTTCATCAAATCGGGAACGCTTTCCATACAACAAACACATTTCACACATTTTTGAAATTCCTTGTATATATTTACGCGGGGTTTCCCAGAGTGCCTCCTCGGCTTTTGGCCTCTGGGCCAAAACCCTGCGGGGGCAACGAGCCCTCTTTACACAATCATTTGCTCCAAATTTCCATTCCAAGTTTTCTAATTACCGGTAGGTGAATTTCCACAAATTGCGTTCACAACTGCGAGGATCATTCTTCACTTGAATTTCCACTGTCGCGTATTACTAATTTTTACGTGCTCACCGACGTAAACTTGAACTGGCTTTACGTGCGTAAATAAAATAGAGACGATGTGTGAAAGGTGGAAATCCACCTTAACTCTGTGATGTCATATAATTAAAATTTTATTGAGCTAAATTATTTTATTTGTAGTTTAATTTATGTTACTTTCTCAACTAGTTTTCTTCAGTGATATTAGCAATTGTCTGCTATCTTTAAATTCGAAGTAAAATAAAGTTATTGATTGATTGATCGATTGATCTCGTAGGTACGTTTAGGTAATCCAAACTGAGAAAAGTCCAGAATTCCCCAAGTTCCAATTATTATTAGGTTCGCAAACCCAAATATGCTCTACCAACATCGATCGATCGTCGATCGATCCTGTGGTTGAGTGTGCGGAAATTGGGCCAAGTGGAAGTCAGCGCAAGCGAGCAGAAAGATAGCGCTTGCTCAACTTGACTTCCACTCGCCTCAATTTCTGCTCGCTTGGGCTTCGCATTTGCTCACAAGTTCGAAGAAGGAAAGAAAGAGGGACTGCTTGCAGTCTATTACCAACTGAGCTAACAAGTCAACCGGGAACTGGTCATTTTGTTGGTTTGTAATATACCCGTGCGTTATGAATATGTGAGAATGAATATATGAATATCATGTATTTGAACTGTGGATTAATGATTAATGAATGATCATCGTTGGTAATAGTGAAAATAAAGCCTGAAAAAATTGACCAGTGTTTCAGTTAGCTCAGTTGGTAGAGCACTGCACCGGTATCGCAGAGGCTGTGGGTTTGACTCCCGTACAAGCCTGAATTTTTAAGTGTACTGAGTAAATCAGTAATGGTGATGATGAATTAACATTGAGTTGCGAAAAAAAAAACTCTCATTGCATCAGTGAGATACAAGTTTCATTCAGGCTGAATTTATAACACTCAGCCCTCCCGACACAATTTTCCCATACTTCCATGCACTTACATATGTAGACAACAGCTTACCTGGCCATGGTGACAAGGGTAGGCTTTGGAAGAGATTTGAATGTTGCTGCCATGGAAACCATTAAACCATCAATCATTTCATAAGAGCTGACGTGATGGGGTATATCAGATGACATGCCTGCAAAGTGAAGCTGAACAGGAAATGTAACAACATTTTCTCTTGCCTGGATTAGACCCTTAAGTATGACTAACATTAATTTTACCATAAAATTGTGAACACATCATAGCCACCCCCTCTTACCACCCACCTCACTGTGTAATAAATTGTAGGCCTCCAAATTAAAACAAAAATCATTTTACTGGTACATGTAAAATTTAGTAAGGCTAGGACTCTAAGCCATCATCCATTAAATGAAATTCTGCCGAAGCCTAAACCCCAGCAATATAATTTACGTCGCAAGGTTTGCCTCCACCCAAAGATAAACACCAAACGTTTCATGAACACATTTGTAAATAGACTCATTTTTGAACACAACCTGTTATAATTACATAATTTGATTTTAGCCATAGTATATTATTGTAATTTTCATTACACAGACTGTTCTCATTAATTATGTAACATAGGATATGTATCTTTTATCTTATGGTTTATTAAAGACTTCAATCAAACAATCATGTAGAACAGTTGTGCTCAGCTCTTTCTATTGTCAAAACTTGCCAATTTATAAACAAAATCATACATTCCTAAAACATCCCTTTCAAGAATGAATAGAACTTGAAATGTGTATTTATGTATTGTATTATTGATGTTTGGTTTGCTGTTCGGTACATCACACAAAATCTGTCAAAATCAATCGTCATTAAACTGAAACCCAAAAGTAACTACATGTACATGCATATGACTTGTATAAGTGTAACAAAGCTGCTTTAAATGTGTTACCAGAATGATAAGGCTCTAGAAAACGTTTTGGTGAATAATGAAAAGAGGATTTCCCATCCAACCTCGCATGTTAAGACAATTGGGAATGAAGGCAAGAAACTTCGCAAGCTGTTCTTTGTAATACATTATTTT
The DNA here is from genome assembly GCA_016490735.1 of Pachyseris speciosa. NCBI lineage: Eukaryota > Metazoa > Cnidaria > Anthozoa > Scleractinia > Pachyseridae > Pachyseris > Pachyseris speciosa. Next base: position 847,016 of record JAEMWC010000138.1, on the reverse strand, counting down.
CTTTTTCTTCTGAATAGAGGTTACCAGATTTTGTTTATTTTTCTTTCTCCTCGCCTACCTGCAGTGCCAGGTCTTTTATTATTGTAAATTCTGTAGAAAATACAATAAAGTTGTTTTGTCTTGTCTTGTCTTGTCAAGCATTAATTTACCATAATTAGCATTTATTTACCATTTCATAATCAACCTCTCCCCCTTGACAAAGCTTTATTTTGTCCGCCAAATTTATAACATCTTGGTTGAGGAGAGAGTGAACTGAGGTACTGCCCCTGGTACCAGAAGAAAGCTCTTGCAGATATTTAAAGGTAGCCTCAATTTTCTCCACTTGTACCTGACGCAGTCTTAAGCAATTCTCCAAGTCCTAAGAAGTGAACAAAGAAAATTCAATGTCAAGACATAGGAAAGGATACACACACATACAAAAAACATGACATGGATTTCTCACAACTTTTACCAGCAATTACCTTTTTGCTTTTTGATAAAGGTTCCTTAAATCTGTACACATCTCTGAGAGACTCAAAGTCTTCCTACAATGGTAAAGTATGTGTAAATACTCTTAGCCATACTTTTATTGAACCTATTCCTTGGATAGTCTCAGGGGTTTTAAGTTAACAAGCTTGCATGATGTTCACTTCCAAGAGTCCTCACAAATGACTGACAAATTGAAACCCTTAGTTCTCTTACTGAAGTGGAATTTATTAGAAACAGAGAACTAGTCATTCTTGTACCACCAAAAAAAGTACACTTAAGGCCAAAATAGGTAATATGGTCTTTCCATCATGTCAAGCTCATCTAACAGTCTTGCATTTTAAGTTCAATGATCATTATTAAACTTTGCATGTACATGTATTACAACTTCCTCGTGCAACAAATTTTCATTTTGCAGAAAGGAGACATTGTTCTTACTTTACATCAAAATCTGTTGAGAAGTTATAATGCACACAAAAAACAGTAATTATTACATTGCACATTATTGCAACTTGCCATGCAACAATATGTTGCACAGCAAGTTGAAAAAATTCTAAGCCACGTTACTTGGTGTTAAAAGCTTTGGCTCATTTCTCCCAAAATTTCTTAGTTAATTTCTTAATATTATATCATACAATCCCTTAAAGAAAACACAGTAATTATTTAAAATAAAGCTTTTTAAAATGGTAGTTTTACTGACAACTATTAAAAGTGCTTACAGCTGTACCTCTGTATAGAGTAATTTGAAAGGGTTCTGTGTTGAAAAAAAGTCCATGTCTATATCCAAAATAAAACTGTTTTCTTGCAAAATTTCCTTCAGAAGACTGTTACAAGAGCCCTTGCCTTCCCTCCATCCATCGCCAATTCTATCCTCTTCATACTGTGACAATTTAAAAGTGTTTCTTGAGTCCCAGCAAGTATCTTGTGCAGCATTACAATCTTTACCGTCAAAAATCTCACTTTTTTCTCTCTGACACTTCTCATTCTTTACATCATTGTTGTATGCTTCAGGCATACTCAAGTCTTTCTCCCATTCATTTAAGACAGAGGTGAAATCTGTCTTCTTGTCTGCCAAAGAGATGTCAGCCGTACTCAAACTACATGTATACTTGCATCTTTGTTGATCAACAAGATCATGTTCACTTTCCTTGACATTCAGATTTAAATGTGTAAGGTTGTCACTGTGTTTGGTCTGGGATGATTCACTTGGATGAACCTTTCCTTTGGTTTCTGTCGGTCCAGGTCTAAGAGTGCACACAATAAGTTCAAAGTCTTTACAATTGTCTAGCATCTCCTCATCAGCATAAAGAAGTTCTTCAATAAAATATGTTTCACAGCATGTGACCCTGAAATATATAAAAAGTATCGAATGCTGGAAGCTCAAATAATATAGTCACTGTGTTGTAAATGAAAGATTAGTCACAAAAGATGTAAACCCTTAACTCAAGCTTTGGCCAAAAAATCTCACAAAGTAATTCTATGTACAAGGAACACTTGCTTAAAATAATTGAAGGGCTCGGAGCATAACCATCCTATGTCGAATTTTGGGTGGTTTTTCGATTTTGCTTGGATTTGTCTGAATTTCTGCATGTGAACTACAATTCGATGGAAACACATTGTATGGTATTTTTTTGACTGATTCATCCAGAATCCAGAAATGCATTTTTTCTTACGTACACCAAGAAACCAACCTTCCATGGGAGTGGTTTGCAAGTTGCATTACATCTTCTTAGTAAGAAAAAATGCATTTCTGGATTCTGGATGAATCAGTCAAAAAAATACCATACAATGTGTTTCCATCGAATTGCAGTTCACATGCAGAAATTCAGACAAATCCAAGCAAAATCGAAAAACGACTCAAAATTCGACATAGGATGGTTATGCTCCGAGCCCTTCAATAGTATGGTGGAGTATGCTAATTAACAATGCCCATGGGTATTCTTTGCGTGAAAGACTAAGCGCCAAATGCTCGTAACCGATTTAAGAGAACACAGAACGTTTCTGTTCAGTTAGACGTAATGCGCAATGTGTCGTTTTTGCTGAATCACAACACTCGACAAGCTCGCTTGGCATGAAAACAGTGCACAATATTCGTGGTTGACTTAAAAAACAGCACACAGTAGCCTTGGTTAATCTCAGGTCAGCGCGCAAAGATTTTGTCCGACCTGAAAACAGCACTCACTCCGAAGAGATTCAGGGTTATTGTTGGGTTTAGGTTGGACTTAACATTAGGGCTAGAGCGTCGGCTAGGGCTAGGGATAGGGTTAGGGACATGGTTAGGGTTAGTGTTGATGTTAACGTCAACGCTAGCGTTAAAGCGCGGTTGTTTTAGTCCGAATCAGCTTGACTTAAGGGTTCGTCCGAGTCGAAAACAGCGCCTAGTTGCCTTGGTTGACTCTAAGTTCTTTCGGAAAGGCTTTGGCCGATATAACACAGCGCTAAAGTCGGTTGTTTGTCTTAAATCCAGCGTACAAAAACCTCGGTTGATTCTAAATCAGTGCGCAAAAAGCTTGCCGACGGCTGAAAAATCACAAAATATTAAAGACGGCTGTTTTGACTTGAAGAAACTTTTTGCCAAGACAACTCCTATTGGTGACCTACAGCAAAAATTTGAGTTAATCAGATGTCCTAGAGCAAAAATTAAGAGTCCTAAGAGTACGCTGTTTTCCGTCATGTTTCGTTTACTCAGAACGTTGTGTTGCGTAGTAAATTAAAACTTGCGCGTGGTTTCGTCAGTTGAAACGTTTTTGATGGATTCATTTTCATCGTCAAGTGGAAAACAATGGAATGAAAATCTTATTAAAATTAACGTAAATGACGACAGTGAAAGAATTTGACAGAAATACTTAACTCTTTTGTGAAATTAACTTGGCTCCAAAACGTAAAAAAAATTGCATGAAATTCAATCCCTTTATCACGCGTGATGGATTGTCTCATCACAATGACTGTAGTCGCGCACAAATGTTTATCTCGCGTGAGAATACTTTTTGCTGTAGTTTATTAGCCTCCATAGAAGCAAAAAACCGAGGCGATCAACGCAAAAGTGATTTCTGTGTTAAAATTCGGCAGCGTGTTTACCTAATATTCATTCTCACTTGTTCATCAGTCACGGATATGTCACGAACCAACAAGCGTGGATGTTACGGCAATTCACCGGTTTCGCAGAGGTTGTTGGTTCGAATCCCGTACAAGCGGTTTTTTTTTTTCCGTTTTGTTTTGTTTTGTTTTTGTTTGTTTGTTTTTTTATTTGGTTTCACTACTGCTTAAGTTGTGTTCCTAACTGCGGCGATCGTTCACGTTATAATCCGTTGTTTACGTACATCTGATTCACACAGACGAATCGCGAGGAGTACCGCTTAATATTGCTTTGAATGTTTGCCGTGCGCGCCAATGCAACTCTTTCCCATGGATTGTGTTCAAGATACTCATCGAAAACGGGCAGACTTCACTTCGAGCCGAATGAATTTTCGGTAGCGTTTCCGAAGTTCGACTAACTATTCCACGGCTAACAGTAAAAGCAAGCTGCGATTTCATGTCACGATTGGTTTCAAAAAATGCGCTCTTCAAAATTAATGAACAATGGAAACCTCGGTGCAGCAGCTAGACAGTTTTCAAAGTTATTTTATAAGGTAGAGTTTTAACTAAAAACAAGTAATCTTCCCCAACCCACCGCCCCGCGCGAGAGTTTTTGACTTCAGACAGCGCCCTGTTTGACCGCAATGAATTCTGGGATCATTGTCTGCTCCAAGTGCGAAGAACAACAACTCTTCAAACATACACTTTTCGCCCTTAAGTCCAAAAACCACTCTCGCTTTCCCAGCTTTTAGCACCGCAACCTTTCAGAAATGGAACAAGACTAGCAACGACGCGCCGCTTTTGAGGCGAGAGTTGTTTTCAGACTTTTTCCGCCTGGCTTCTACTCTGTACCCCAAAACGCTAATATCTCATCGTGATTTGGTAAGCACAGAGAAAACGCTAACTGGATTCTTTCAGAAGCGTTAAGAACTTGCGGATCTCCAGACTTTTCATGACGTCTTTCGATCACCAAGCGGGAAGGCAAACCGATAATGCAGTTAATACGTAGCGATCCGCAGCTCCAGCACTCACGTAAGTTTCCTATCCGATGAGCTTAATCGATGTTTTAACCGCCAAATTTATAGTCTACGTCACACTATCAAACAATCCTTTCTACCCGTCAATCATTTCACGTCCAGTTTTAGTTGTACCCCTCACAAATGTTCACATAATTCACGTATGAATATTAATACGGTACGCATGCAAATGAGCTTCACTTCAATTGAAGGGCTCGGAGCATAACCATCCTATGTCGAATTTTGGGTGGTTTTTCGATTTTGCTTGGATTTGTCTGAATTTCTGCATGTGAACTACAATTCGATGGAAACACATTGTATGGTATTTTTTTGACTGATTCATCCAGAATCCAGAAATGCATTTTTTCTTACGTACACCAAGAAACCAACCTTCCATGGGAGTGGTTTGCAAGTTGCATTACATCTTCTTAGTAAGAAAAAATGCATTTCTGGATTCTGGATGAATCAGTCAAAAAAATACCATACAATGTGTTTCCATCGAATTGCAGTTCACATGCAGAAATTCAGACAAATCCAAGCAAAATCGAAAAACGACTCAAAATTCGACATAGGATGGTTATGCTCCGAGCCCTTCAATTGGTACGTTAATCTCCCCACATGTTTTTTATTTCGCTCAAGTCAATTCCCATTACACTGTACGTCTGCTCCCTAATTAAAATTAACCTAAAAAATTGCTTCAGCTGCAAAAAGTCAAGTACCACACATGATGTATCCTGTTCAAACAAGATGAAGCAGCTTTGACCGAATAGGTGAATTGACTTGCAGGCAGATAAGGCCCGGTTCAAAAGTCGAACTTCTCATGTGCCGAATATAATGCAAATGAGCGAAAACAATAGATTTTTCTCATTTGCATTAGATTCGGCACATGAGAAGTTCGACGTTTGAACCGGGCCTAAGTGAATAAACTGGAGAAGCTAGTGAAGAAATGCCCACCTCACAAATCCAGTCTCTTTGTGTCTTCCTATTTTGAAGTGAAACATCCCTTCCCTTATCTGATCCGCCCAGGGTGGCTTTACCCACACAACTCGACTAACATGTCCAGCATAGACTGCGGGCAAAATCCAGTCCGCAATACTAATCTCCTCATACAGCTTTTCTCGCTCAAAAACTGAATCTGCAGCCATCTTCACAGGCACAGTAAGATCGGGATGAGAGTCAAAGTGTAGGATTGTTATGCCTTCAGATCCAATATGCCTTGACGCAATAGCTCTGTGGATGTAGTAAAGGACTTCATCGTGGTTTTCGCATATCCATATTGGTAAATTATCATATTTACGTAACTCCAATTTAGCCCTCTTTTGCTTGTGAAAACCGTCAACTTCGTCCGCCATATTGAATTTTGTTTACGTGGTCACTTAGCTATCCGTCTCATTCCCAGGGTCCCATCTCTTCTTCAGAGGGAGGACCCTGGGAGCAAGGCTGTCAGCTCCAAAAGCTACGTCGTGTAAGAATCATCATATGTGGTAGGGCGCGAAAGAGGGATGAGTTTGTTTTCAAGGTCAAGAAAATTGATTCATTTTGCTCTTAACACTTTACCTAAGATCGGTATGAAGAGCGCTGAGATCGAGTTTATTCCTGGACGTATATTTTGTGCACAAACCTCAAGAAATTATGGTGATAAGTTTTCCATTGCACTGAAAAAGAGAAAATCCAGGTCTGGTTATAAGCTTACAGGTTTGCAATAACAGGCCATTGATAAGGCTTAATTTTTATTTTCCTTTTACCTGGAGAGGGGAGTGGTGTTCTAACTGAACTGAAGGTACTTACTGAAGGTAGAGAAATTTTTTATTGTAACCATATTTATTTCTAATTTCAGAAAGAATCCATCTAATGCAAGTAAGGTATGTTGAAATATCTCTTTTTTTCCTGTAAATTACTGTTTTCTTGTCCAGGGACCAAACACTCACCCAAATAATGTTCACCTATGTTGCCGAATATCTCTTTCCTTTGTCTGCATCAGGCTTCTTTGAGGCAATCACAAGTCTTCCAGCTAGATCCTCTGAGAGAAGAAGAAACACCAGACAGGAGGTCTACCACAAGACAACATATCATTTCTGGTGCAGTTCTTGAGGCAGTCACCAATATTCTCAACGGTCCTGAACTGGACTCCAGTCTCAAGGATTGTCAAGTGGAGATAACACAGGTGACATATGAGTGCATGTTCAGTGGTCCTTTTTTAAAGGAGGGAAGCAAGCACATCCTGTGTGACAGTCATGAGAGGTCAGCAGGGATGTTTTTCATTTGTTCTGATACCATGCACACTGTAATTGAGTGACTGCTGGCCACTCCATTGCCAGATTAGCATTATTTGTAATGCTAGTGGCAAATTATCATGATTAAAGATTAAAGATTATGGAGAGAGCACTAGCCTCCCACTAATGTGGCCCGGGTTTGATTCCCAGACTCGGTGTTATATGGGATGTGTTTGTTGTTGGTTCTCATTTCCCTTAGTATACCTCACAAATTAATGTGTCAAGGTAAGCTGACTCATTGGGCACTAAGGCCACGGGGGTACTCGAGCCTGGGTATTAGCTTTGCTGTAGTGATGAGGCCTAACGAGGCTGCTAATGCTCAGGCTCAAAGTTTATTTCAGTTTGTAGATTTAAGGGGTAATGCCCGCTACCATGTGGCCTTAGTACCCAACGAGTGGTGACACATTAATTTGTGAGGTATTGTAAGTTGTTACTCCAAGCCACATCCCACAAACTTTATATTTCCCTTAGTAGTTGGGTTATGCATTCTTAGTAGGGAGAAGTCTTCATCAAAAGTTAATTTACTAATCCATAATTTATCTGGTTCACTTTGGGGTTTACAGAGATATACAGTCATGTGACTTGAATACCATCAATTTATTGGTCAGAAACACAATGAATAACTAATGAATTGTACAATTGGTGCTGGAGTTGTTCACACACTAATTATTGTTCATAGTACAGTTTTCTCTTGACAACTCAATTGTCAGTTGGCACTAATTCAGATAATCTGTGCTTTTATGTGCAGTAATGGTTGTAATCACACTCTTGGTTGGTTAATAGGTCAAGACAACACCAAACCGTCAACTTGCAACCGTCTACTGGACTGTTCCAGGTGAAGTGAAACACGACAAAGAAAGCATTCAGAACATGTTGGAAGAACACACAAATTACATCAGGTTAATTGATTATTATTGATGTCTGCCCCAGAGCTCCTCAGAGTGATGATTGCAACTCTGCTTTGAAAGGGTTGACTGTACCTGATGACTTTGGCTTTGTCTTGTGGTAGTACATTGTATAGTTGTTGTTATAGTTTAATTTTATCCTTGGTTCAATTTTTATTTTCTTTTGTCCTTGTGCATAGACCCTATGCAGAAATGGCTGCCTTCAAATTATTCTTTTGTCCGTATTCAAACTAGCCTCACTAACCTTGTTTGGGATAGCAAATTCTTTAGAATTTTAGTCTCAAAAACGAGGTTAGTGAGGCTATTTTGAATACAAATAAAAGAATAATTTAAAGGCAGCCATTTTTGCATAGAGTCTATGGAAAACCATACAAAATTTTATTGAATAAAATCTTTACATGTTAATCTAATGTGGGTTAGACAAATGTTTGAAGGGAGTACAAAAAAGTTAACCAAAATATAGTAGTTTATAGGTAGAGACAAAACTACTGATTGAGAGGGACACCAGTCACACCTGTTACACTGATTAATGTTCAAGTCTTTTCTCATGGCTTTCAGTTCTTTGAAAGGAAGTGGAAAATTAAAATATGGACTTGATTTCAACGATTTGTTCTTCAAGTTACTCTGTCACCATTCATTAATTTAACAGTAACTGGTAAAATAATATTAAGGGCAGCTGCTCTCCTGTTATTCTTTTTAGGAAGCTCCTGCCATCCTACTCTGCCTTAGCTCGCTTTCCACAGCTAGTGTTTATCAAAGACAACAGTGCAGAGTATGAAGCAGAAATGGAATACCTAATGCAAAAGATCAAACTTGATGACAGCTCTTCACAGAATGCAACTGAATCTGAGGACAACTGACAAAAGAATTGTATTCAAAGCATTCTGGTTCTTTGATTACTTACCAGGGGTTTCAATAAAAGTTGGTTACCAGCAGTTTACTGTCGCCTATTATACCTTTTACTGCCATCTATTTAGTTTGTATTTCTAAGATTTCTATGGCCCCCTTTGTTGTCACAGCCGCCTGTTCTACCTCCAGCAGCCACTTGTAAGAAAACTTATTGAAACCCCTGACTTACACAAAGTATTTTATATTGTGTATTCCTGTTGTCCAAGAGGGATACCCAGAGGATGTGTTGTGTATTTTCAAGGACCTTCAGGTTTGTACAGAGAGCAAGTGAAATGTGAATCATTCATAGGCAAAGCAAATTATAGCAAAGGCACCTGTGAGTGGAGACCTTGTTGCATTGGAACAATGCTTAAATGACTATTAGGCAGAAGCTATCCATGTTGAAGATAAAATATTGTGTGTGTGCAGCTTGGAAAACAACAGTCTACAGTCATGTAAATGCTTTATTAGCAGAGATGTCCATCAAAAGAGGCTCTGTTTTGGTTTTCGTTTCACTGCTGGCAGTTAGGGGCATCTGCAGCTGGAAACGACAAGACTAGCAGCTGTGTGTGCAGGCTACAAAGTGAACAGTACAAGGGGATTCTCAATCCTTCTGTACAATTTTTCTTTGTCTATTGCTGAGTTTGTTATTCAGCAGTCAAATATGAGCTTTATTTGTCCAAAAAAGGCATTGCGAGTTATAGAAAATATCAGCCAGATTAGTTGTCTTATGATTCACCAATTCCCCAAAGCTGACAATGATGCAAACATGGCTTTTTTGTCAGGTCAGTCACAAACCAAAGGGTCAAAGTACAGTATTGAACTAATAATAAATGAACATCTGCAATAAACTTTACAATAAAATGAGAACACAGATGTAACTGTTTTGGTCTTGAATATTTTCCTATTAAACTACCTTAGAGATGACTTGGTACATAAATATTAATTTATACTCTTTAACGTTCTACCAAAGAAAACACTATTAAATCCTTCCCAGTAACTGCATAAACCTTAACAAATTCTTGTCAAAACATGAAGTCAACAGAAATTATTTAGTGTTAGTGTTAGACCCCTGTTAAGTATATAAAATGTACACTAACCAAAGGAAATTTACTTGTTTTCTTTTTAATGCAATCTATAAACCCAGAACAAAGTGATAACTTCATTTGCTAGACAACTATACTGTACAACATATCAAGACTGTTATGACTGGTTGCAACACAAAAAAAATATTTAGTGAACAAGTTCTCTTGGAGACCATTCTCACTTGCATAGCAGGTGCTGGGGAGACATTTACCACCACTTTAAGAGTGTGGTATGTGTGAGGAGGCTGTGGGGTATCTTTTCACTTTAAACCCATATTTCTCCAGTGCAAGCTAACACCACTCCCTGATATGTAACTTCTTACCATGTGGCATGGAATTTTCACTTGCCTGGGCTTAATTTCACAGATTGCAATTTTTTTTCTATTTCTTGAGAACAAAATAATTTTCACGAATCTCAACTTCAGGACTTTAACTCTGGCAACGACTTACAATGGAATCCCAATTTCTCGAACCTCCAGGGGAAACGCAAATTGATTTGAGAAATCGGGAGTTCAAGAAATCGAAGGTGGCATCAAATTACGCTTAATTGGCCAGGTATTGTGTGATTATGAGTAAGTGTTCAAATTTTAACAAAAATACATCCTTTATAATGTAGATCTTTACTTTTAATGACCTTTATTCACAAACAAAACGTCCTTACGTACTTACTCTGTAATCCGAAGCAGTCATTGTACCTTTCAGACTGATGACAGATGGATTTGTGGCTTATGTGATTAAAATGGAAGAAAACAGCTTATCCAGAAGTGTCAATTTGTTTAAAGGCGTGAATGTAATTGACATCCACACTAGGTGGTTTTCGAAATTTTCGCAGGTTCGAGTTATTGAGGGTCAATTTGTCCCACGGGAGCCAAAATTGGTTTGAGTTATCGGGAGTTTCGAGAAATCAAGGGTTCAAGAAATCGGGGTGAAATTATAGAGCTTGAGTGAAACATCCAAGGGAAACAAGGTTTGGTTCGAGATATCGGGAGGTTCGGGAAACCGGGGGTTTGAGAAATCAGGATTCCACTGTATTTTTTTTTATCTCAGGCAAGTTTCTGTCTGGTACTTGATGTTCAAAACTCCCATACTGGAGTAACAAGGGATGCCTTGTTCATTTTATCTCATGTTGAGAGTCAAAACCACAGCAATTGAAAGTTTTGATTCTGCCATCTTGGCTGGGAAAAGGCAGTTGTAAAGACAACAGCCATGAACAGCTATGATATTTTTGCACACAGCAGTTGTTTCATTGAAATCTACTGACCCAAAAAAATGGAGTAGAGTTTTGGTGATTTGTTTTTTTGGATGAGTTCATTTTTGCTGGATCACTAAAATTAAAATTTAATACTGCAAAAAATTTCATGCCACATTGTAATGTTGAAATCCTGTTTTAATGCACACAGTCTAAAACTGCATTCACGGTCCAACCTAGTCTTTGGCCCTTAAGCAATCATTTTAATGAAATCCTATTTTGATCAACATTATTCTTAGGCAAGATGTGTCTGTGACTTCTGCAAATTCTTTCCAATATGTAAGGCATTGTTAATATGCCAAAAACAAGCCTGTCTACTAAAAATGAGCAAAATGCCTCTTTCCACTGATTTAGTGTCCAGCACTGGAAAGCTGTTCAAGCTTTAATTCAATGTCATGACTGTCACCTGTCAATCAAGTGTCAACTGGTCAACTGGTTTCCAAGAAACCAGTGGTCCAAAAGACGGCTAATATCTTTAATCTATAACATTGCACAACTAGTCTAGTCTTACATTCAAAAACCATTTTGTTCTTTACTGACAAATCCTATTTTCGCCACAATGCACAATCTTGACACCTTTATTACAGAATGGACCGTCTGTAAGGACTGTCTTGGTCATGCGAGAGCCACAGATGTCGTTTGAGTTGGATGCTGGTTATGAACTTCTTGCCGCAGTCTTTACACACAAACTTTTCATCACCAACATGTTGACGAATGTGCCTTCTCAATCCTTCCAGCTGCTCATACGTCTTTGGACACCACTGACATCTAGAAAAAAAACACGAAGCAAAATTACAGTGTTTTGACATCACACATCTTTTTGAAGTAGCTGTCTGAGCTAGCTAAAGTAGGAGGGAACCCAAAAAATTAAATTTAGCATTTGCGTGAAGATCATGATAAAGTGGCTGGAGTTGTGAGGCAAAGCACTGAGAAAGCAAGCACTAGCAAACCAGATTCTAATAAAATCTGGAATGTAATCCTTTAACCCCTTCCTCCCTAAGAGTGACTTGTAGATTTTACTCTATCTAACACCAGATGATTTTACTCGTCAAAGGGAAACCCCTTAGGGGTTAAAGGGTTAATTTTGTAACATCGACCTTTCCTATCCCTGGGTGTTCGCAGTAAAGTGTTGCCCATAAGGCAGGAGTTAACATAGTACACAAACTACAGGAAATGTACATGGATTAAGCTGACAACCTTGACTTACTCGTAAGGCTTTTTCTTGGCCTGTTTATGAATATGCATGTGCCTTTTCAGGTAGACTGCATTGATGAATTCTTTGGAACACAAATCACAAGTGACCACTGACTCCCGAGTATGCAGCAATCTGTGCGCTTTCAAATTATCCCGACGTGTGAAGGCTGAACCGCAGTCATCACAGACAAATTTCTTTTCATTCCTGTGTCCTGCCATGTGACGTTTTAGGTCTGCGCTTTTAACAAATGCTCGGTCACACTCAGTACACTTGTGTCGTTTGTCTCCTGTTTACAAAAAATAAACGAGGGATGTGTTCTAATCTTTAAAAGTTACACAGAAAAATTTTTCTTGATGGCCGACCTTGTAAAAGAAGCACGAAATAGGTTCTCACACACTGAATGGGGTGCTTGGTACTACAAGTTGGATATCAGATCTCATGTTCTGACACATTCACCTGCCCAGCCCTTCGCTAGTTTGCACTCCTGTTCAGCATAGGTCTACACAGTTTGTGTACAGCTGTAGGTCCAGCAGCAAGGCTGGCACTGATGGCCATAACCTCTAGAACATCTGTCACTGCTGAGCTCATTCCCTGGTATGGTTGATGGTTGCTTTATAAATAAGCATTGTTCATGGAGCAAGATCAAATGTTATGGGTGACAAATTTCATGTTACACCTACTTCAAGGTTAATGATAGCCCTGAGTTTTTTTCTCTTTTAGCCTCTGATATACAGTCATGTAACTGTCTGTTAATACAGTTGTAATAAAAAGCCATTGCATTCTTGGGTGCCAGACAAATGACATTCAGTGTGTGACAAACACAGTAGGCTACTGCAGAGTAAAACACTTTATGTTTTCCTATTCTCCTTAAGATCTTGGACACAGTACAATATACTCTAGAAATTCCACAATTCACATTAGCAGGGTTTTTGGAAATATTGTATCAATTGACAGACTTAGTTCTAAAGTCCCCATAACTATTGAACTTAGGAATTCAAAACACTACCAAGTTTCATAGCGATCTCCATGGCAGTACCAAACTCGAAAGCTTATTAAGCTACTTTGGTCACTGCGAACATTTGCTTTTCATCACTTGTGTAATTTAGTTTGCTGACTTATCTCTCTACCCATGTAATGTACTTTGATGTAGAAATGTTTGTAAATAGATTAGAACCATTAAATAAACTGTAGCGGAACATTTCGAAATGATTTGATGTCACTGTGTCAGATGAAATCTATTCAGGTTTTCATTAACGACAAAATGAATAGAAATCTTCAGGCACAATCACACCTGCTTTGTTATTTATTACCTCCACAATGTTAAATTCACAAAACAATGACTAACATTTCAACAACCTGAGTGGAAATCATCTGAATATTAGCAGGAACTGTTGATGCTTTGTGACTGGGACATCCATACATTCAGTCAAAGAAATCACCATATCTACACGCAAATTATTTTAGTTAATCAAATTCCAGCCAGATCTCTCCAAACCTTTGCATTTTTTTCAAAATTCAGCATGGCAAATCTTTTCACACACCTTTATTCACTAAATCTACTGTTAGTAATATTTAAAAAAAAGTCACAATAACTGTGAATTATGTAACTTAAACTCTAAATACATATCTACATGCAGATTGGCAGCTTGCCGCTATACAGTTTACCTATGTGATACTTGATGTGTGACTTGATGCAGCCTTTGGTCCTGAACTCTTTGCCACAGAATTCGCACTTGTACTGCTTGACCTGCACATGAATAGCCTTGTGGATGTTTAGTTCACTGGAGGTTCTAAACCCTTTCTGGCACTCCTGCAAAGAAGAAAAGAATGATTTAAAATTGAAGGGCTCAAGTGGCGTTGGTGTTTTTAGTTACTATATACATGTTCAAATGTCCATAGTACCACCTACTGACATCACACAATTCACTTCACTCTGATCTGCAATGACTCAGACAATATCACCATAAACAGTCCTTCTCAGGACTACACTGTACAATCATCCGGATAATTGTGCTTCACTTAGCTGGGATATGACTCCTGGTTTCAAACCACTTACACCTTATGTCAATGACATGGTAACCAGCCCGCAGGTGAAAGGAGAGCGAACTTAAGAGAAATTTCAAGAGAACCATGTTAATTTGTTGGACTGCACTGTGTGATCACCTCACAGATGAAAGGTCTTGCGTCTTGGTGGCTTGTTTGGTGACGCCTGAGATCATTGTTGGTGTAGAACTTCTTCTCACATTGATTACACCCAAATCTTCTGACTCTCGGAGTCCCTTAAAAAGACATTGAACAAATACAAGCTAGAGGGAGACTCAGTATAATTGAAGGATGTTCTGCAAAAAAGCAATATAATTATGCCCCTTTTGTGGAACAACCTTCAATTATGAGTGTTTTAAACAAATATATCAGTAGGGCTGCACACCACTTTAAAATATCTAATTTCATTGGATCTTTATAGGCTGCACCTCTACTATTTTAGGACTACACATGTGTAGGTTTTATTGTTTTATAATTTGTGTATTGCAGATTTTCACTGTCACACCATCATCAAAACCATTCAACAAAATAATAAAGTCAAGAATTAAAGAGATAAAAGAAGATGAATATTCAAACAGTCTCGCAAAGATTCAGGTCTGTGCACTGTTTTGTGCAGGAGATATTCAAAGAAATGTTTTCCTCAAATTTATAAGGCTTTGTGTGGAGACACCATGTTTGTGTCCCTCTGAGGGGCACAAATATGGCGGCCGGAAGCTAACAAAAACATACTGTACAGTATGTCATCAAGTTTTGTATCCCTGTAGTCATCTTCTGAGGGCTCATAAACATCTACATGAGTAGTTACACTGTATTCTCAAACAAGGACTGTTCAGCGGATAAGTCACTTTTTTTAACCTATGTGACAGCATTCTCAGTCACCAACCTTGCTTTATCACAAGACAAAAAACCCTGGCTATCAATTAAATGAAAATTTGTAAAAAAGATAACTCTTCAGCTGCTGTAATAACTAACTAAACTAAAAAAAATTCCTTATTTTTTAATTTGATGATGTCATGTGAAAACCAAGAATTGTTTTTTGAACCAATCCTGTGAGGTCAATTTACAACTGTATTTCTTGTGGCAACCATTATTCAGCAGACTGGTTCTGGAGTCACACATCAAGGCCATCTTTCAAGTCTAAGAACATTTCATGTAGGGTAGCTCCAAATGAATTTTTCACTTAACACTCATTCCTACAGTAATTCAAGTGGTTAAGTTAAACTAGCATATATAGTCACATAAACAGTCAAATATAAAACACACCTGGTTTTTTGACCGTACCCTGTGTGTCTTCACCATCTACTGGCTCTCCAGATGCATCATCTGTATACTCCAGTCTCCTTTCACTAAGGATCAAAACCTCAGGATCTCCTCCAGTCTGGGTCACCACCTCTCTCACCAGTACACTTTTCCTTTTACAAACCATTCTTGGGGATTCCTCAAAATCACCTGCCTCTGCAGCACTGGCCATTTCCGTATCAGTTGCCTCTGGCTTTGGTTCTTCTACAAATGGCTGTAACTCTGAAAAGCCTTGATTTTGAGCAATCTGTGATGTCTGCACTGTGATAGACTGAGAAACATTCTCAATAGGAACATTCTCTCCAGCTGCTACTGAGTGTGTGATGACCATGTTCTGAGAAATATTAGGTAGCATACTCAATGAACGATCCATGGACAAAGTTCCTTGTGGTGTACCCGGCAGCAATGTACAGCTGGCATTAGGGGGGATAAAACTGCTTGCGGAAACCATCAACTCTGTTGAAGACTGAGAAGGTTGTTGATTCTCGCTTTGCATAGAACCTGTTTGAAAGTTTGCTAGTTCCATGGCCTTCTCAATCACGCCACCCCTGGTGGATGTGTTGTGAGGAACAACATTCAAAGTAACAGGCTGTGCAAGGAATAATGCATTTGCAAAAGGTGCAGAAGAATCGGCTACATTACCAACAGTTGGTAGCTCTCCTGTAACAGGCATACCAGCTGATCCGACCAGAAAGACAAGAGTGGGCTGAGCTCCACCGGGTAAAGACATAGTATGAGAAGGAATGACTGGTAGCTGCGTTGCATTACCATGGCTATCAACGTTCAGTAGAACAGGAGTTTGCATCTGAGAGCTTGATGGAACTTCAGAGCCTAGAAGACCATTTGCACAGTCTGTGGAACCTTCCTGAACACAGGCTGCATTTTGAGAAACTGATGATTGATCCATTGTAGTGTCTCCAGCATCTCCATTCTCCACACATGTCTGCTGTCTCCTTTGTTTGTGTTTTCTTTTCCTCAAAGTAAAATTGAAGAATTCTTTAACAGCATCAGACTTCATCTTACAGGGAGATCCCTTGCGATCTGCTTTACTGTAACACAATAATATGCCATTGAACATTGAGGTTCACAAATCAGAGAAAACAAAGCAATAAATTGCTGTCCAGCAGCCACAAAAATTATTCCAATTTGCTTAACTTGGAAAATGTTGGCGATATGTCCAGGAACTAAATTACTATGAAAAATGTCAAAGTAAGGAAAGAGAAAGAAAAATTTTCCATTGTTAGCTCACATTCTCATGAAAACATAACATTTGATCATTTCACGTTGTTGTTTTACAGAGGACGGCAAAGAAATGTACCAAAATGGAAAATGCATGTGCAGAGCCATTGTTTTTGCTCATTAAGCCTACTAGTGGCTTAACTACTACTACTATGCCTACTTTAGTGGCGTTCTTGTTGCTGTTGCCGTCCTGGTCGCTTAAGGTCCCTAATTGGCATATACTTGTACATGTGTGTACAGTAGAATATTTTGTTTGCACCATGGCTGGCCATGTTTACATCATACTGCACCAAAACATTCAACATTTTGTTAAAAAAGACTTGGCTCAAGTATGTGCAAATTCAAATATCTCAATGATGGGTAGCCATCTAATCTCTCCTATTAATTAATATTTGAGAATGAATACAGTGTATATGAAAATCATACATTTGAACTGCAGATTAAAGAGTGGAGATGTGAGTGATCATCGCCGTTACGTGTATGAACACTACCTAGATAGTAGTGAACATAAAGCCTGAGGCTGTGCCTTTATGTTTATATGTTCACTGAATGCTTATAAGTAGTGTTCATAACTGCAATGATCATTGACATCTTTATTAACTAATATTCCTGAACTCTGTCTTTTAATATGAAGCACTTATTCATGACTCAACTTACATGTAATTCTTTATACCGTACCTTTTAGTAGATACACCAGTTCCTCCTAAAGTTTCCTACAATAAAAGAAAAAAATAATAAAATAAAAACCCCTTAAGTCGCAAATAGGCTATACAGCTGTAGTTACTTGCCTGTAATGGTAATATGCTTTGAGTTCCAAGTCCAAGGATTGCATTTAGGGACGACAAAGAGATATTATAAGAAGTATTAAAGGATTAATATTTATACTGTACGTACACCATTTCATGAAAAAGTCCACGAATGCGCGCGAAGACCGTAAATTCTGCCATCACTTCAGAAGAAACAGTTCAAAGTCAAAGAATGGAAAGATGAAGGAGCCAAATAATGATACATCAATGGCAAATAATGCTCCATCGATGGATTAGAATATGCAGGATAATTTTACATGTACATGTAGCATTGAATTAAGCTTACTTTATATGCAGCGATTTTATCGCCCTGTTGCATATTAATAACTTGATGTTCGTTTTCTCTATACTTCGTTTAGATTCTTAGCGGTTTTCAAACTTTAAATACAATAACACTTACGGGATCTTTTACAGATCGGCCGTTATGCTTCAATGAAGACACCACAAGGTGAAGACGGTCTCTAGCCCGACAGAGCTCTTTCGACGTCCTGTTTGTTGCTGTACAAGAATTTGCGAAATTCAAATTCAGCTGGTCCTCCATCACTGGCTGATCTCCGGGCGTGCTGAAAAATAAACACATGTTTAAAGACCTCTTCAAAGTGTTTAAGCCAAGTTACACCAGAGAAACACAACCAACAGCAATTGTGTACGCGCGTTGCGCTACAAGGAAGGACGTACACGCGAAAAATATTCCAAAGAAATCTCTACAAGTAACCACATTTTAGTACCTCTCCGGTTTCTCCATCACCTCAAAGCAAGAAATTGTGCGATGTTGTACAAGTCGAAGACGCTAGACTACCATTTCATTCTTCCACGACTCGAAGAACGAAAAAAACAAGGCGTCTCAAACACAGCGAAGGATGATATCCCAGAATGCCTAGCTTTCAAATGGTCTTCGAACTCTCGTCGCGCATGCGGATTTTTGCCTTTACATCACTTCCCAGATATGGCTTTGCACCGGGTTGTTGGTCAGTTTTGGTCAAAATCCAATCCTGCCAAAGTCTGCCTTGTAGCGTCGTCAAGATCAAGGTTTGTGTCATACCTTAGATTAAACGTTTGCGTGATTAATTGTCCCAGAAACGTTTACGAATCTTTAAAAAATTTTTAGCTTAATAATTTGTATTGTATAAAATAAAGTCTTAAGTTAATACACCATTTTACAGTTGTCGGTGAAAGCGAGGCTGGGGGTGACCTTGTTTTGATACAAACCTACCTACTTTTCTTATGTAAATCATGGTTTTCTTATGCTAACTAATTTTTAATCAGCACAATTTCCATAAGAAAAGCAGGTAGGTTTCTATCAAAACAAGGTCACCCTTAGCCTCGCATTCAAACAAAGGCCAGGCTACCGAGCAAAGAACTGTAAAATGGTCTATTAAGAAAGCTTAAGCCTCATTGTTATTTTAATTGCTACTCTTAATGGACACATGCTGCACGGTTTAAATCATGTTTTAAGTTTTGAGTGGTCAAGTGTGTATGTGTATGTGTACATGTGCATGTAGGTGTCCAGAATAGATGTGGGTTGACTATTGGAGGAATCATTGCAATGTGCAGTGCACTCATTAGCATGCATCAATGATTGTTATTTGCAAATAATTAGTAAACAATGCTTCATTATATTGCTGGTTTGCAGGTGACATCACGGCAGCCACGTTGGGGGTCAAGAACAATGGCCTTTCTCTCCACTGGAGAGGGTCAACCCCAACATGGCTGCCCTGTCACATGGTTGCAAACCAAGAATTATAATTTCCACACTAGCCGTGTTCTGGAAAGTATCTGAATTGACACTTGACAATTGTGACCAACTGAGTAAAAAAAAGATTTGGTGATTAAAAGGTGCATGAGCATAAGTCAAAACTGTGTGAAAGTTAGGCACTGTTTACACGGACACGGTTTCATTTGTAACAGCATCGGTTTCGAGTTTGTTATCAGAACCTGGTCGTTTTGAAAACGCTTTCAAAAGTGGAGTGTTTTCAAAACGATATGGTTTCATTGGTCGTGTAAACGGCGAAACCGCATCGATTTAAAAACGGTTACTTATTTTGGTGCGAAATTGACTGGCTCGCGAAGGGTAAATATGGTGAACTTCGCATGGAGTGCAGCGCTTTTTGCAAAATCACAATTTAAGTTTGTGTTTTTCAGCTTTCATATATTTTACTCTCTATAAACCAAGAGGCATATCGTAATAACAGGCAGAGGTGTCTTGAAATGTTGACTTTTTCGTTGATACGCATCAGACTAACAAAGAGAAAGCAAAACGACGATTCTGGATTCGGCCTGGGAGAACTCGTGTTTGATGGGACAACTTTTTGGACGGGTAAATGCTTCCCGAAGAATGCCTGAGAACGAGATCGCCATGACGTAAACAGTTGGATAGGTTCCGTGTAAACACTTTGAAACCGTGTCCTTTTTGATGCGGTTTCGAGGTCATGAAACCGTGTCAATTGAAAACTGCGTCCGTGTAAACGATGCCTTAGTTGTATGCATCAGAACTGAACACCCACAACAATTGATATAAAATTGAGATAGATGGTTTGATTCTTTAAAATTGTCAAACATATAGTCTGAAGTCTAAATTACAAAAAAATGTACTGGTATATAAAATGGATGTATAAAACTGCCAAAAAATGAATAATACTGGAGAGTCATTAAAAACAGGTGTTTGAAGTTGGCATTAATTCCTGTCAAATTCCCAGTCTATGCCTTGCTTTCCTTTTCATATTGTGACCCAAGACTGATAAGCTCATAATGTTTCTTAGCTCATGGTGGTCAAATGTGGAGCTTGGTCCACCTGACCCTATTCTTGGAATAACAGAAGCATACAAGAAAGACACTAACCCCAAGAAAATCAATCTGGGAGTGGGTGCCTACAGAGATGACAATGGAAAGCCTTATGTTCTACCAACAGTAAAAAAAGTAAGTATTTTTCCAGCTCAAGCCATTTGCATCTGACTCCCTGAGAAGGACTGCTCTTAAAATGGAGCATCTCAATATTCAAAGGTTTCTTAAAGTCCAGTTGATTTCTAAATACAAATTTCCCTCCTATAATAAGCCCCTAGATATATATAAGCCCCTCCAAATCTAAGCCCTCAAAATGGTCCTTTGAAAACTATAAGCCCCACTGGGCTTATTTTCAGAATTTCATGGTATCTAATATGCAGCCACCATCCAGAGGTGACCATGTGTTGTGATCCTGAGGTGGGTCACTTATGAGAGGGGCAACTTTACCCTTTTGAATGAGGCCAAGATAGAGCGCTTTTCAATTGAGTGTCGTAAAACCAAAACCAAAGCAATTACTCTGACCAATCACGACAGATTGAAACAGTGCAACGAGCCAATCAGAATATGAAGCAATTACATGTAGCCGGTGCAAAGTGCGGGAAAATAGCGCGTGCAAGTTTTGGTTTTGCTTCTCATTGGTTGAGAAAGTGGCGCAAGTTTTCCTGGCCAATCACAGAGCGAAGCAGTGCAAAACCAAAGCAAAACGTGAATTACTTTCGACACTCAATTGAAAACCGCTCTAATAATAATAGTAGTTAATAGATCTCAGCAGCTACTCTGTCTGAATATTAGGCATTATTATTTTTAATAGGATTTTCTCCCTCATGACCTGGAATTTTGCTTTAAGTAGTGATACTTTAAGAAAAACAACAAGGGGAATTGGAATTTGGTCACTATACAACAACAACAACAACATTTATTTATTTATTGCAACATCTGACAGGGGTGGGGAGGGGGGTGCTAATTCTGGCAACAGTGTATTAAAAAAGTTTCATCTTTTCTTAGCTCTTTTTTTTTAAGGTTTTGTTCTGCACTATAGGTTAGATTTTATACAGTTAAATATTATTGTTTGTTTTCATTTTATTTTTAATTATATGTTTCATTTTTGTGTTTCAAACAGGCTGAGGAAAAATTGCTGGCCAAGAATCAAGACAAAGAGTATGCTCCAATTCACGGTCTACCAGAATTTACTGGAGCTGCTGCAAAGCTGGCTTTTGGAGAAGATAGTGATGTGTTGAAGAATGGCCTGGTAAATATTTATGGACTAGAGAATGAAATAATAAATGTTTACCCTAGGCCTGTTACTGTAAATTGAGTGGCCCATTTTAGTTTTCGGTAGATGGATTTTTAAGTGTTTAACTATCTGGTTTTAATAGTTGGGGGAAGGTACATTATAGGCACGTTTGTTGCAAGAATGGATTGCCTGAAAAAAATAGTGTACTTATAATATAGTCTACATTGTACAGAATGAAATAATATACACGGTTGTGATGTGTATCCTTTTACTGTAAATTTAATGTCTCTTTTGAGTGATTACTACATTATGTAGTTGATTTAAAGAGAGAGATGTTCCTACAGTGTACCAAGAGAAATTTCATTATTGATTGATTTGTTTTAAACAGAACGCATCAGCACAAGCTATCTCTGGAACAGGTGCACTGAGGGTTGGAGCAGCATTTCTGGTTAGTTTTTAATTAGGCACCTTGTTTCTGGTAGGAATCAAAAGAGGTGTTGGTTGTGACATCTCTTATCTACAGTACATACAGGGATTTCAACCTCTGGAGTCCTAAAATCTGAAGATTTTTTCTTGAGTGCCAGCCCTCCCAAAAAAAAAAATAAATAAATAAATAAATAAATAAATAAACAATTTGATGCACCCACCCACTATACCCTCTTAAGGAAATCCATGGCAAAACATATTTTGTTTGGGTTCGATAAATGGTTTGTGGCAG
This sequence comes from Pachyseris speciosa, assembly GCA_016490735.1. Lineage (NCBI taxonomy): Eukaryota > Metazoa > Cnidaria > Anthozoa > Scleractinia > Pachyseridae > Pachyseris > Pachyseris speciosa. Next base: position 824,745 of record JAEMWC010000138.1, on the reverse strand, counting down.
AGTGGGTGAAATGAATGCAGTCATGATCTGATATTTTTTGGATTTTTTTGGAACTTTTAATTGGAATACGAACTTCTTTTAGTCTTGTGTTAGAAATAAGACCCCAGGTTGCTTTTACTGGGAAATTTGTTGACCAACGTACATAATAATTGAAGGCCTTGGAGCATAACCAACCTTTGTCGAATTTTGGGTTGGTTTTCGATTTTGCTCAGATTTGTCCGAATTTCTGCATGTGAACTGCAATTCGATTGAAAAACATTGTTTGGTATTTTTTTTTCACCGATTTTGTTTTCATTCTGGAGATATAATGTGTGCAAAAAATGCATTTTTTCTTGCATACACAAAGAAGCCAACCTTCCACCAGAGTGGTTTGCAAACTGCATTATTTACATCTTCTTTCAATCAAATTGCAGTTTACTCTCAACAATTCAGACAAAACCGGGCAAAATCGAAAAATGACCCAAAATTCGACACAGGTTGGTTATGTTCTGAGCCCTTCAATTATTATATGTAAGACCAAGAGATGCATTCCCTGTCTGAAAGACTCATGAATGATGATTCAAGAAAGCCTACATACAGTGCTGTATATGTTACTTTCCTGGATCTTTATGTCTTGTCCAAGATGAAGGCTCATAAAAGCAGCAGTGAAATGCACCTTTAGTGTCTCAGAAAATTGCCATAAAGTAGTGGTAACATAGTGGACCAGTTTTGTTAACAGGAGTGAGCACTCTTATCATGTACAGAAATTGGCACTATTATCTCTGGCTGTCTGGATTGCCAGGTTGAAATGCAATTATTTTAAGCCATTGGTGCCCAGCCATTTTTACCTTTTCGGAGTGATTTTCCACCTATAAACGATCCATAGCATTTCGTGACTCTTTATTGAAACTCCCATGGAAAAGTGGTGCTGTCCTAAGGCACTGGAGGCCCAAGGTTTCTGAAAACATCATTCTGATGTAGCTATTTTTCATCTGTGGAGCTACAAGGATGTCCCAAGTTCGGTTTGCTTGCGATTTTTGCTAAGTTTACAACCATCTTTCATCTTTAGTGGCTGCCTGATGAGCATCATTAAGCGTGACGGTAGCTAAGAGTCCTTTTTCTCAAAGAATCGAGCAAGGTGACGTACTTTGTTGTCGAATTTGGCTTGTTACTCGACGAACTGGGAATTTGGCTGGTCGGACACTTAGTACCCTTGGGACTCAACTATTGATGAATTTCTTGACCTACCGCCGCATATTTTGGAATTTGTGAGCACTGAAGATGACCACAAGCATGAATTTTTGGCGGTAGTTTGGAGTGCCTATAGACTTAGTTTATGTGTGAAAGAATTGGGGGAAGGAATGGAGCGCTGTCAAAAATTCTTGTTATTTCCCAGCATGCTATGCGGTCGAGATGTTGAAAATGGCGGAAAGGCCTGAATGCACGGGAACAAAAGGCTGTATCTACGCTCGGAGAAGAATATTGAACAAAACAAGTCATTTCTAAGCTAGAACAAGGACTGAATTTTGTTATGATGGTTGAAGTTTGGTTTTACGACGATGATTTCTTTCGTTTCTTTAGTCAGTTTCATTCTTGTCCAAACTCAAAAGGCCATATTTGGTAAAAATCACTACCGGTACGTTTCTTGTGTTTATAGGATATCCAAATTTAAAGGACATCCCATTTCGTACCCACAACTGACAGTTAACTAAAGGCAATATTAGACAAGTGCGATTGAGAAAGGTGCAAGGTTTTGAAGCATGGGAGTCTTGTGCGGCCAGTTTTGGCCAGCACGGGTGCCAATGGGTTAATTTGGAACATCTGACATATTTTGTCAAGTTCTCAAAGTGCCATCCACATTTATCTTGAAAACTACTATTCTATCATGGCGTGTTCTTCCCTCGAGAAAGGCACAGTTAAATTATCAACTGAAGGTATTGTTGTTTCTGTTATAGAAAAGCTTCTTCCCTGGCAGCAAGGATGTATGGCTACCTACACCCTCCTGGGGCAACCACACACCTACACTCAAGTATGTTGTGAAGTTACCATTTCTGACTACTGTTTGTAAACTTTTCAAATTTGTGATGTCAGTTACTTGTTTGTGTGATAATTTATTATTTGAAGCACATGGAGCACTTAGTATTGAGTGCAAATAGGGCTTAAGGTGGCTCAAACTGGTTTTAGCACTGTTCAGCTTATTTGTACTTTGATGGATCATCACTATCAGTCTTAGTTTATACTTTGTTACCTTTATAGTAGTATCAAACAAAATAATGCCTAATCATTGGTGAACAATTTATGAATCCTTTTCAACATAACAGGTTGTCATAGTAACAGCATAACCTGTTAGAAACACCACTAATTTTAGCTTTAATCTACAATGACTGAAAACGAGCTCAGTGACCATTGAATAATTCATTACAAGTGAAAATTTCCAAGCTCCCGCACTGTAGTCTTTGTGGGAAATTTATTTCATTGCATTCTGTTTCTTTAAATTGTTAGACATTCAGGTCTTGGAGTAAAACAGTACCGATACTATGACCCACAGACATGTGGCTTTGATTTCAAAGGCTGTGTGGAAGATATCTCAGTGAGTGAAAATAATAAATTTTGTTAGGCAGCATTATTATTAAAAGTAAATATGTAAAGAGTAATGTGTCACTCTCAGTGCTGTGCTCTAAGAAAAGAAAGACGGTGTGAGCCCATAACCTCTAAACCATTGAGATCTAGGGTGCCCAGCATGTAAGTTTGGTGCAAAAAAACAATAATTATTTCCTGGTCACCCAAAGGCAACAGTAAGTTGCTAGGGGCCACTGGGCACTGCTAGAGCACATGGAGCCCTGACCTTATCTGAATAATTCTTTTAATTTAAATACCTCAGTTTGTACAAACAGTTGCTATTAGACGCTGTAATGATATTCACATTCCAAAAGTCAACCTAGAAGTTGCTAAGAGATCTTTTTATTTCAGTGGTACAACAGAATTTAACAGCCTATTAAGACTAAGGAATCCTTTAGAGAATTTTCAAGGGACACTCAAGACATTTTCCTTTCATTGTAATTGAACTTCTAGATTATCAATTTTTATACCCTTTAGCCTTTTTTGTATTTTTTACATTAACATTTCAGGTAAATTTATTTTAATTTTACAGGATCCCCATTGATACCAGTGCTTTTCACATAATTATTATTATATTATTATTAAATATGTGACTGATCATCGCAGTTATGAACACTACTTAAGCAGTAGTGAAAAAAAATTCAGGCTTTGTGCCTGAATTTTTTTCAGGCTTTATTTTCACTACTGCTTAAGTAGTGTTCATAACTGTGAGGATCTGAGTCACATATTTAATCATTAATCCGCAGTTCAAATATACATGATTTTCATATATTCAGTCTCATATATTATATTATTATTGTTAATGACTAAAGAAGAATAGCTGGAGTTTCTGGCTACTTTTGTACATCCCCTGCCAACTCTGACTGCCCTGGAAAAATATGTACACTCAGAGCTAATCTTCTTTAATGATAACAAGACTTTGAGTTACGTGTAACATGGAATTAATTTGGAGCAGAAAAGTCACTTACAATGTGCTAATGATACAGACAACTTTTCAAAAAGAATTGCAAGTTCCAGCAGTTCTCACCTTACTTATAAAACTGCACCTCTCTCTGCACTCCAAACAACTTTTAAAATTATTTGTTTTCAACTCCCCTAGCAAGGTGTACCTCAACAATGGTTCTTGTCTTTTTTTGTACAGAAAATCCCTGAGAATTCAGTTGTTATGTTACATGCTTGTGCTCATAACCCAACAGGGGTAGACCCAAAGGTATGTGCTAATTGTTGTTCAGTACTTAGTCCAAGCGGAAAGGTGTGCAAAATTAGGCATTCAACAGCACATCATTAATGTATACAACTCCTCTTCTAAACACTGGTGTTACCATTTTCTTCGCCTTATTGCCTTAAACTTTGTTTAGCGTAATGTAAAGACATGTCTTCGTTACTTTGATTGTTAATTATGTTTTCAAATGTGCTTTCTTTTGCCTGTGTAGCAAGAACAATGGAAGGAGTTATCACAAGTGATAAAGGTACCACACAATTAACTAAGTGTACACTTTGTCTGGAGCTTGTACAAGATCTCCAAACTTTTAGGTTAAATCAAGTAGGTGTGTGACAGGCACATACACATGTATCTGGTTTTGATCACATTTCTGAGAATAGAGTTAAGATTGATAGAAGTCACTCAAAACTATTGTTTTTGATATTTTGAATTGTTTGTAATGAAAATGTATGCAATTCTTTAAAATTACCATTCTCGAGAAAATTGTTATAAATTATATTGGATTTGTATGGACATATGAGGATCTGAGTATGAAAATTGGTGACACATTTTACTCAGTCCTCGCATGTAATAAACTTAGTAAGTGTAGTACATGTACATGTAGAAGTATGTCCCTCACACCTTCTCAGGAGCATTGGCCCTCCCACAATGTTTTCATGACCAACAACTAGGCTCTGGGAAGATGTTATCTGGTCAGTCTGGTGCCCAGCCCCACCCAAACATAATAATGCAATTTTAGCATAAAATTAAAGTTAATGTTTGCAAGCCATGGCTATTTGAGCCTACATTAATTCCCAAGCCCTTGCAGGCACAACTTCCATATTTGGAACTGCTCTCAAAGGACGATTTAATCATGCAATGCATTTCAAACATCCCATTCTCAGAAGGCTGCAAGTAAAAATTATTTTTTTTTTTAAATTATTATTTTTCATTCAATTTAACTTTGACGTTATGGATACTGACGACCTCTCCACCGAGGTCTTGCGATTGCTATTAGCCCAGAATAATCTGGCAATTACCGACAACCGGGATCAACTTATTGAGTGCCTCTCACACATACAACCACAGCCGCTCCCATCCCGAACTCGCAACGCGGGCGGTGAACCTACCAACAAGAGGTCAAGTAATGACAATTCCTCCTCTGGTCCCGCCAACGAACCCAGCGCAAGCTCAGAGGGCAGTTCGACAGAGCATGGCACCCTTGGAAGTGACCCAACCACCGAAAATTTGTGAGAATCGGAGCCAAACAGCCTCAAAATTCCCACACACCCCAACAACAACCAAAGTCAAGATGGCGACCGCGAAGAGGGCATTCCTACGCAAGATCTAACCACCACCAATCCCGTAGCGTTGGCTCAGCTTATTTCTACTATCATTGATCAGAAACTTAAAGACTTCCACCCTCCAACAGCTCCGCCATCAGTACCACCATTGCAGCCACAGCCTCCGCAAAGCCAACAGCAGCCGCAAACAACGTCCCTCCTCGCAGATGCAACCTTCGTGGCCAGTCTTCTTCATCAACCAAGCACAAGCACAAGTTCTGCCACTGACACTATACAGTCCTCGCTAGCAGCACACGTCCCCTAGAAGATGAGACGGGCAATCCTACGAGGTGAGTACGTTGAGTTTGATGCACTGCTGCCAGAAAACTCGAACCTTCACCAAAACAATCTTCCCGGGGTTTCCATTTCATTCAATGGTAAACTACTCAATATCCCCGCCCCTGCTCGTAAAAGAAAGGCCCACTTGGATTCCATTGACAAATGGTTATCAGCATTTGCAATTTATTGTACCATTTTGCTGTCTTCTTTTCCCAAAAGGGGGGTCGAAATGTTTTCTTACCAGGAGATAATACGTTCCGCTCAACGGAAATTTGTGCGCTTTGCATGGCTTTCTATGACATCGATTTCCGTAGGAAAGCAGCCACCAACCCTGCCTTAATTGGGGGGAAGGGATCTTTAGCTTTATTTAATGAAGCTTACAGAGCAGGCAAAGTCCTGTTGTTCCATTTGTGGGAGTGGCGACCATTTCGCTCATCGGTGCTCACTCAGACTCTCCTCCATTAGGCCCACTTCCAACCTACAGCGAAGCACATGCAATAACTTCAATAGAGGAGCTAAATGCAGCCAAGAACCCTGTCCTTTTTCCCACCATTGTAAACTCTACAATGCCGATCACCCTGCTTGCCGCCACAATGAGTCCACTGGAAAAGCTAGAAGCCAGAGTGATAAAAAGTCATCACACCGCTGAATATCTTCATTCCCTTAAGCCCCAAACAACCGTCAACATTGCTCGATTGGAAGAACTCCTTCAATCCCACCCTGATCGTAATTTTGTGTCAAATCTGTGCATACTGTAGGCCTAACTAATGGTTTCCAGGTTGGTTTCCAGGGCAGGTGCATTCCTAGAAATGCCCCTAATCTCCCTTCTGCTAATGCTCGCCCCCATGTCATTGAAGAAAACTTATTTGATGAAGTTCAACTCGGTCGTTTAGCGGGCCCCTTTGAATCACCCCCCCCCCCCCCCCCCCCGCCCTTTCTGTAATCTTCAAATCCACCCTCTTGGTTTGGTTCCCCAAAAGAATAGCCAAAAGTGGCATACCATTTTTCACCTTTCATAATTATCCCAAAGGATCCCCCCATAGTTTAAATGCTAACATTCACATAGAGGAGTTCACTCTCCAATACATTTGGGTGGACGATGCTATTACCCTTATCCTCCAACATGGCACTGGGTGTTTTATGACCAAAACGGATATCCAGTCTGCTTTCCGAATCGTTCCCATCCATCCAGATGATTGGGAGCTCCTGGGAATGGTCTGGAAAGGTTGTTACTATTTCAACAAAACCCTCCCATTTGGGCTCAGGAGTGCACCCTTCCTATTCAACCAGCTTGCTGATGCCCTCAAATGGTTAGTAAGGCACCACCTTAACATTCCCTCCATTATTCACATCCTTGACGTTTTTTTTATTGTTCAACCTCCCCCCTCTTCCCTTTGTGCAACAGCCCTTTGCCAAGTCCTCACCCTGTTCTTGGAACTAAACATCCCCCTGGCTCCCAAGAAAACCTTCCGCCCTAGTCAAGTCCTAGAGTTCATGGGGATTACTTTGGATTCTATAAATATGCAGGCAAGGCTCCCTGAGGACAAAATAACCTGTACACGAGATATGCTTTCTGCCTGGTCCTCACGTAGGACCTGTTCTCTACGAGACCTTCAATCATTGATTGGGGACTTAAAATTTGCATGCAAGGTAATTTTGCCCAGATGTGCTTTCTTACAGCACATTATAAATATTACTCGGGGTGTACCTGAAACAAGGCAGTTCATTCGCCTCAACCATGAATTTAGGCTTGATGTCCTCATGTGGCAACTTTTCCTCAATTCCTGGAATGGGGTTAGCCTCTTCCTCCCCCCTTTTACTGAACCTTCTCCCCAAATCCATCTGTATACAGATGCAGCTGGTTCAATGGGTTATAGGGCTTTCTTCCAAAATGAGTGGTTTCAAGGCAAATGGTCCCCTCATCACCAACTCAACCGGGCTACTGGCATAAGTATAACCTGGCAGGAACTTTACCCCATTTACCTTTCCTGCATGCTATGGGCTCCCCACTGGGCTAACAGGCACATCTGTTTCCACTGTGACAACCAAGCAGCTGTAGCAGTTTTATCCACCAAGAGCTCAAAAGTTCCCCACATTATGACCCTGGTTCACCTAATCACTCTGCAAACTCTCAGGTTTAATTTCACTTTCACTGCTAAACATGTCCCAGGGATAGATAACAGCATAACTGATACCGTAGTTTATCTCGTTTTCAGATGTCTCGGTTCCGCCTCCTCGCACCAGCTGCATCGCCCACTCCTTGCCCGATTCCCCCCTTTCCTGATGCGAGTCTGACCAACCAGGCAGCCCAGTTCATTTTCCAATCCATCGCCACCTCGACTCACTGAACATACTCTTCTGGGGAACGACAATTTATCCGCTTTTGCCTTCTCCACAAGCTCATTTCCCCTCAGAACCCATTTCTGCCTGCTCATGAATCTACCCTGATACATTTTGTTACCCATCTAGCCGACACTGTTTCTTATGGCACCACGAAAGTTTACCTGGCAGCAATTAGAAATATGCACATCAAGTTTGGCTGTCCCCTGGATTTTTCTTCTATGCCTCTCATATAAAACATTAAGGGGGATCAAATCCACACTTGGCGTGTCAAAGTGAGCACGCTACCCCATTACCGTTTCATTTCTTAGTCAAATCTATACCAAGCTTCAACCTTTCATTCATCCAACGTAGATTCCTCCATGCTGTGGGCGGCTTTCACGCTCGCCTTCTTTGGTTTTTTGCGAAGCAGTGAATTTACTTGTAATGGCCGCTTTGACGGCCACTGCCATCTTTCGAGGTCTGATATTTCCTTTGTCTATGAACCAAACATTTACAACCCAACTTCTTTTACAATTCTCATTAAGAAATCAAAAACAGACCCTTTCCACGAGACAGCCAAACTCACCATAGCTAAATCAAACTCAACCATATGTGCCATATCATCTCTCCAGGACTATTTGCTTCAAACTCATGACCACGGAACCTGCCAGCCTCTCTTCCAGTTCTCCGATGGGTGCAACCTGACCAGGGCAGCTGTCACAAACAACCTGCGAGCCCTCCTTGTCTGTGGACTAGACACTACCCAGTATGCCTCCCACAGTTTCTGCATTGGTGCAGCCACTACTGCTGGAGAGGTTGGCCTCCCTGACTGGCTCATTAAAGTGCTTGGCCGCTGGAAATCGGATGCCTATCAATCCTACATCATGATGCCCAAAGAGATACTCCTTCAAGTCCACAAGAACTTGGCTTCTTGCCTTACAAAACTGTAATTTTATTAACTTCCAGAACACTGTGATGTCTGTTACCATATAAGAACACTCGGTGTCTCATTCGTTTTAATGTTAAATCTTTAATTTTACTCTCTACTAATCCAGCTCCCTCCCTTCACCGGCATCGTTATCACATCGTTCTCTTTGGGGCAGGCAAGGATCTGCTCCCAGCCCTTGCGCCTTGGTGGAGGTAGGGTTCTGAGTCTGAAAGTATCACAAATTAATATGGACTTCGCACAGGGTCCACCTCACTAAACTCGGCAGTTTGGGCAGGGAATTGCTGCGTGCAGCACCCCTTCAGCCCTGTGCTGAAGCCCCATTAGGGAGGGGGCATATCGATCTTGCTGGACTGGCTTGGCCCAGGACTTATACTAGTCTCTATGCCCTCCTTGCAGTACAGGCATGAGGCACCCCCTCAGCATGGCGCCAGGTGTCGAGGCCCCTCATACCCCCATCCAGTCGGAGGGTCCTATCCCTTCCAAGCCTATGCCAGTGTATTCCTCACGCAAACTTCTGCCCAAATCTGAGTGTGTTTTATTCTCTGTGCTACAACATTTACAACTTAAATTTATTGGTAAAATTTACAGCCAAATTTATTGTATCTTGGTGCACGTTTCGAAACATTTTGAGTTTTTCTGTTCCACCAATCATCTGAGTAGGGGCAGGGTTATGCAAATCACAATGCAACACGTTCTGATTGGGCTATTTGCATTTTTATAACCCCAACCAACCTCAATCAGGTGATAATAGAACAGAAAAAGCCAAAATCCCTTCAAAGTTTGCAAAGCATGCAGTGCAATACAACAAATTTGGCTGTATTAAACCACATGGGTAATGCAATGCAACATGATGTACATGTAGGTGATTAATATAATAAAGTTAATTTCACATTTTCAGGATTGTAAGCTGTTCCCATTTTTTGACATGGCATACCAAGGTTTTGCCAGTGGTGATACAGACAGAGATGCATGGGCCCTTAGGTACTTTATTCAGGAGGGACACAAAGTGCTAGTGTGTCAGTCATTTGCCAAGAACATGGGCCTGTATGGTAAGCCTTTTTGATTAGCATGGAGAAAGAGAAGGATTGACGCTTCACCCCCATTCAAAGTTAGGCGACCAGCTTCCATGGGGTTTGCCTAAGTGGTCAGCACTTGAACTTAGTTCCTATGCAGTTGTTGTTTTTGCATTTTGGGTATTCCTTCGTCACAAATAAGCAGAACTGTGTTTCCCATTATTTTGATTAACCCCTTCCTCCCTAAGAGTGACTTATAGATTTAACTCTGTCTAACACCAGATGATTTTACTTGTCAAAGGGAGACGCTTTAAGGATTAAAGGGTAAAAAAGTGATCAAAACCCATCAAATGCCTTTTTGTGAGATATTGTTTTGGGGGACACTTCTGACCCAGTTGAAACATTATTTTTAATAATTGACACAAAATAGAAACTCTGCTTCAAATAATACAGTAAATTTACTTTTTTGTTGATCCCCAGATCACCAGGAAATGATAAATAAAAAAAATGATGTTGACAGTGACTTTATTACAGCACAGAAACTAGACAAGTATTTGTTTTATTTGGGTTTGGAGATCCAAGATGGAAAATGGTTGCAACCTCAAAAAATTAGCTTTTTGTGAACTGCAAGAATCATGATCATGATCCCTTGAACAAAATCACTTGATATTTAACTCCCTGGTGCTCTAAGAGCAAATGCAAGTCCATCTTTTGACAAAAACACAGCAGAAACCCAGTTGACAGTGCTCCTTTAATTTTTTTTTATCAGGTGAGAGAGCTGGAATGGTATCCATTACTTGCGAGTCAAAAGAAGAAGCTGAGCGTGTCCTCTCCCAGATTAAGATTCTGATCCGTCCTATGTACTCCAACCCACCAATCCACGGAGCTCGTGTAGCAGGCATGGTCCTGAGTGATTCTGAGCTGAGGCCGCAGTGGGAAAAGGAAGTGAAGGGAATGGCAGATAGAATTATCTCCATGAGGCAACAGCTTGTGGACAATTTAAAGAAAGAAGGTTCTCATTGTGAACTTCCTCTTTGTAATAACTCAGTTGAAGGGCTCATTTAAAGAGAATCAGTAATGATTTGGCTGTACAATCAAAATTAGAGAAATAAGAAAATTTGAGAGAAATTTGGATTCTATGGCCAAGTCATCTGACTCACACCCTGTTTTTTCTCAGCCATTCAATTGCTAGCTGTAAAGCAAAGTTACATTTTCTGAGTGGAAAATGCCCAATGCATTGTTAGAAGGAACTTTAAGTGTCTAATATTTATAACCATTGTTTCTCACTGGAACCATCCATGTTATGGCATATTCATAAATAAAGCCATTGCATTGTTCTAACCTAATGTGTTAGGGCAGCCTAGGGACACACTGACTGAGCACCCCTTTAAGGTGGCCGAACACAGTTTACACAGTTTTTGAAACCTGTGTAGCATTTGTCTTTTATTCTAAAACCGTTGAACTCTAGGTACCCAAAATTGGCAGGACATGAGTTAAAAGGATAGACTTTCAAATTTTGATAGTAACGCTGACGTGTGCACTGTTGCCATGGTAACGTGACTGGATATAAACATCAATTTAAAATCGTTTTTTTTATATTTGTGGAAAATTCAGTCGTTAGATTTTCTCTATCATTTGCCTGAAACAAACTTGTCACAATACTCACATGTAAACACCATTCCAATGATATTTTAACGGACCGATTTTTAGCTATCCCTCTGTTAAATTTCAGAATTGTTGCAATAACCTACTTTCTTGTTTCCTGAAGTATTTTCCTGCCAAATTTCGTGAAATGCTAATGGCCAGTTTTCGAGAAATACGCGTATTTCGGAGACTGACCTCAAAGAGTTCAATGTCAATTTTTTGACTAACTACGCATGCGTTGCATTTAACTGGGTTCTTATGGTTCTCACGGTAACATAGAAAAACCTGCCAAAATTTTACTTTTTCTGACTTACCATTCTAACAAGACTTAAGTTTACAACACACTATCATTTTAAGAAGAAATATGCCTCACATAAAACTGCCTTAGAACAAAAAACTCATCACTCTTTCGGCTCCTTGTTTGTTGTTGTCTTATCCTTGTGCACGTGCTGCCTCACACCAGCACCAACGACTGCAGAGCGCGCGCGAAAATTGTGTTCGACCACCTTAAGCTTTGATACATGTATATGGGTTCATTCCAGTTTCAGGGGAAAAGATCATGTGCCATAAAAAAAATGACAAGTATGGGTGTATTCCTATTAATCTCATAAATTACAGCAAGTCAGCATCCCTGATCTCTGGTCATCTTGATTAACTCAACCAGTAAGAGCGTTTTAAATGCCCAGTCATGAATTTTGAACATCAGGATTCCAACCTTTTAGGTTTGCTTTCAGCTGTGCAAGTTATTCATGGAAATAACTGCAAGGACCTCTTGAAGAATCTTATGTAACGTTTAATAAATTAGCAGGAGTGTTTTATCAAGTTTAAAACACAAAGTGCAACTGAGTGTTTTAGGACTTGATAAAACACGAATTGCGCATTTTTTGAACGGTTTAAAAAGCTTTACTGTACATCATCCATTCTTACACTAAAATTTAGATTTGGGGTTATTTAGGCCTAGAAAATCAGATGTGAAATTTAGCCGTCTTTATCAGATATAAAGACACTCATCAAAAATTAAGTTCTTTTGTATTTCCTTCATGAATTATCAATAAGTTTTTTAAACTCATTTAAAATAATATTTTTATTATATGTTGAGGACCTTTTGAAGCCTTGTTGAACTTTCTTTTTTTTTCCAGGTTCTTCTCATAACTGGTCTCACATCACAGACCAGATTGGAATGTTCTGTTTTACTGGTCTCAAACCTGATCAGGTCAGTGTTGGTGACAGTCAATGTGGCATTTCATCTTCTTTTGCAGTCTGATTGTCTGTTAAAACACCACTCTATGCTTTTTTATATTGTTTCACATTTAGTAGTAAGCAGTATAGGCCTTTTGATACTGTCTTACCTGCACATGCCAACACGATTCCCCTCCTGTGCTCCCTAATTCATTTTGCACATACTGCATCATAGGTACAGTAACTATGATGGTGTTTTACCAGAGTTCAAATGTACAGTATCAGGTTTCAAATACGTTCACTCTTATTCCTTGATTTCCATGAGCCAGTCACTCATATACAGTGTGTTAATTTACTTTATTTTATTTATACTTTATTTATTTATTGGATTCTGCACTTTGTGAGTTAGGTTACTGTATGTAAGCCATGTAAATCAGTTGTAATGTATGTTTACCATAAAGCATGCACATTGTCCTGAGCATACAATCCTGGGCAAAATTTCTAGGGGCACAAAAGTGCATCTTTGTACAGGGTCACATAAATAGATGTGCCCCGGACCCCACAATAAGTTTCAATGAAGTTATTTTTCTTTTCTTTTTTTTTTCTTCCATTCTTGCAACCCACCCACCGGTAATCGCGTGGTCACGGGTTCAAACCCCGTTGAATTCCTGAATTTTTTTCAGGTTTCTTTTCGCAATTGCATAAATTGCGTTCACAACTGCGAGGATCATTCTTCATTTGATTTCATTTCCGCACTTCATGTATGATTTTTTTCATATATCATTCACACATTAATGATTATACTAACATGGTACACAATTGTCATCCCATGAGCGTAGAATGAAAGTTACATCTTTACGAGAAAAGTGTGAACTGTTAGAACAAAACGTTCCCTCTCTGATCAATGCATTTCTACATTTTATTTCTCTCCTCAGGTTGATCGTCTCACAAAAGAGTTCTCAATTTATTTGACGAAGGACGGTCGCATTTCTATTGCTGGTGTTACAACAGGGAATGTGGGCTACTTAGCACATGCGATGCATGAAGTGTCAAAATGATGCCCTTTGGTAATCTGAAATGAGCCGTGGCATTATCTAACGATTTTAGTTTAAAAAACACAAACAAAAACAAAAACAAACAAAAAACAGTTGTGGAATCATATATTAAGAAAAATATATAGGTGTTACAGACTAGAGCGCCTTCCAGGGGAGGGAGGTTTACATGATGCTTGTGAAACGTTCAAACTGTCATAAGATCATCTCAGTTCCATCTCGTGGCTCTGTATTAGTTGTTAGCCTTCGACCTTCTATTGGCATGAGTTATACCACCAATACACGTTCAATCAGGTGGTTGCACCGGATCGAAATTCTTTTACTGATACGTGAACCCCTGTAAGCACAGTGGAATTTCTCTCATTTAGTTTTACTTGCAAGTATTTCATTGCAGAATAAAACTCACACCGCCGTAAAGAATCGTTTGATGTATACAAGTGCGGTGCAAAGTTGTCGTCTCGTACTATGGTGAACGTTGCGCGAGAATCATGTAAAGACTCGCCTTTTTAAAAGTTGATGCACCCAAGAGTGGGTTATCATAAAAAGGTGCCCAGCAATAAATAGAGGATATTACGTGGCCGCACGGAGATGCGACATTTCTCTTCGAGTGTTGAAAAATATTTAACCAGTGAGCGCATAAACACCGATTCTTTTTACTATACAGCTGAAGGTTTACCCTGGTTTTAGAACTCTTTGTCCCTGAATACTGTTTACAATAATTTCGCTACTTGCTATCTCGAACTAGCTTTTGCTTTTCTTGAGTGTTTAACCAAAGGGAGTCCAGTTCTGTATTGCCGCTGGTTATAGGGTATAGTTTTGTAACTGATGAAGTCTGAAAATGAGTACATGTTCTTAACATGATTGGTCTGAAGTCGTAAAACAAGTCGCAATTTTATAGCTAGAGTCTGTAAACTGACGTTTCGTCAGGGTTTGGTTTGGATTGCTGTTCCTGTAGCCTGCTCGCAGGCAGTAATTTGTGTTTTCAAGCGCGAGAGTCGACGCCCGCAAAATCCATTCGCTATATTGGACGATGTAGTGGAGGATCTGGGACGAGTCCCCCCCCCACGCTTCTCGCTTTGTCTCTCGTCCCAGATCCTCCACTGTATAGTCCAACATGGCGACCGGTTTTACCAGGCTTCGAATCTCGCGCTTGAAAACACAAATTACCGCCTGCAAGCGCAAGCAGGCTACTGTTCCTGGTATTGGTTGGAGCGTGTCTAAAGAATGATGGTCTATCATCCCTTGGAGAGCTCAAACAAAAACTATGTGGTGTTTAGCGTAGGAAATTTAGTGTAGTTGGCAATATAGAAGTCAGTCAGAAGGTTTGATGGCAGATTTAATAAAGCCTTTATTTACCAAGAAACTGAAAGATGGTTAGCTATTGAACTCAGAAGTTAAGACCCTTTCGGTTTAGTTCTTCAAGCTGCGTTCAGTCAGCCCAACCAATTTGAAATGCAGAATACTTTCCTCTAGTATATACCACACAAGTGAATAGTGCTTTTCGCGCGCTCTGATTGGTTAACTCAGAGTGATTAGCAAAGTACTATTACCTCCGAGCAGCCGGCGCGCGAGATTTCAAAACAACCACAGCTATTCCGCATAACTCAGTTTCTTTTTTTTTCGCACAGACTACTCTAGTTATCAAACATTTGGCACACGCCTTTTTCATCAAATTTAACACACAGGTACTGTCTTCCGTCTGATTGCCTTAATTACATATTGAACGAGTGCAGCGTGAACAAAAGTCGAGTGTGGCCAGGGAAAGATAATCATATGTTTCTCAGTCCAATCTCAGTCGCGCGGGCCTGTGTTGATACGCAAATTCTATGTTAAGCGTAAATTTAGGTGCCGTCTACTATTTTAAGGATAATACGCGCAACTGTCTAGCATTCCAAAATTGTGTAATATGTACTGGATAAAACTCTCGACAACTTACACAACGATCATCTAATTTAGTTACGATGCCCTGAGTAAAGCAATTATTATTTTTGTGAAAAACAGCAAAAATATTGGCTAAAACGTGAATTTTTCAACTCGTAGTCAAACTCCAATCCACTTCCTGTCAATGTTTCTGACACTTTCTTCTCAAACTTCTTATTCTGCTCTGGGGCGAAGTGATTCTTCCAGTCTCCAACCACGCCCTTTCGAAGCAGCCCCGGACTGTCTTCTTTCTCAGTAAACCTGTAACTCAGCATTTTGCATCATTCCTTTGGAAGAGCACTGCTTGGCAATGCGACGGAGAAGCTCAGTTGATATGGATTTGTTGAGAAACCCAGCGATCTTTCGAATTTGGGAAGGCAGATCCTGGAATTCCTGATAATTCCTTTAGGACTCGATATCTGTTGGAGTTCGTCCCAAACTGATATCAAACTGATCAATTTTATCCTGTTATAAAAACGGAGATCTGCAATACATTGCGCTGGCAATGTCCTTATTAGTCCTGTCCCAAAACTCCATCTTACTCCGCCCTGGATGGGGTGGGGCGGGAGACGAGAGATTCCTGGGGCGCCTTGCATGTGAATAGAAAACCGGGGAGAATTTTCGGTTAAAAGGAACAGGTCAAATTTGTCTCAATCAAAACGGAACGGGACGAGTGTGTTCCTTTTGCACTGAGTTATCACTCTTTAAGAGACTGGGTATTAACCAAAATACCACCAAACCGCGCGTTTAATTCAGCAAGGAGCATGGAACTAGTGGGATGCCGCAGATGGTACAGGATTTCTCAGTCATTCCGATAAAACCGAGAAAAGAGAAATACCTCAGAACGTATTCCTTTTTTTCAGAAAAATTTCCATTGTTTAAGTCTGTTCTATTTGATGTACTACCGGAACAACCGGTCAGTTTGCTGGCGAATGCTAGGAACGAGCCAATCAAATTAAACTAGGCACCAGCCTTTTATTGTTCATCCCTGTCCACCCAGGTTGCGGGAAATTGAAAAACAAAGTTATGCAAACGAAAAAATTTCGAAGAGAAGCATGGAAACACCGACATCCAAAAACTTGGCATCGTATGTGAAACTAGAAATTCTCCGCCATTTTCTCAAGAAAAAATGGATTAAAACAAGTAATGCCCAAATATGGAAACTACTGTCAAATGTGGTTTTTTTCCCCAGTACAGGCAATCTCGTACCCAGAGTCCTCAGGCTCTTTGGCCAGCGGTTAGTCGCCAGGAGAGACTCTGGTATATTGGAATAAAATCAAATTTTTTGATTGGCTAGCCCGTAACGGTTTCCATTGTTTTACCCCAGTTTTTCTGGGAAAATGGCCGGTCCATTATCCCAGAGTCTCTCCGGGCGTCCACCCGCTGACCAAACAGCTCGAGGACTCTGGGTAAGAGATTGCCGAACAAGCGGGGAAATGGCGCCGTTCCGAGAATTCGCCTGCAAGTTGTACAGGACTGACTCTTCTCAGTCCCGCCCCACCCTACCCTATGCAGGGCGGAAGACGTACGATATAGGACAAGCTTCTGCATGTACTAGCTCGATTTTTGCTGCAAAAGCACATAAAATCCCGGGAAAGAGGCTGTGCCGTGTTTTATAAGCTTGTGTGGGCTACATAATACAAATATAAAAGAACACAACGTAGGCCGGGCTACAAACCTTTTGCAAGTCCTCATATTTAAGGAACAAGACGTTAGGATCATCTCGGTGTTTCCACCAACCAAGCACATGGTCGAACCAAGAGCCATACCCAATCTAAACTCCTATAATAAACTCCCATGGTCCCTTATATCCGTTACCAACAGCACTCAAGGTTTCTGCGAAGTGAAAAAATGACACTGCGACATCCTTGGGATTGCGAGCAACGTAAATGTATTTAGCCGTTGCATCCTTGCTCGTTCTTCTGGGGGTAGCATCGTAGTTGAAGTGAGTTTTTATCAGGCGAGGGCTGGACCTATTTTTGATGTCAACCTTTGGCCATATGGGACTAGTAACTGAATCAAGGCGTAATTTTTTCACTGCTAATTTTTCCTTCGTTATACATCTGCCAGATGATCTCTTGCACCCTTGTTGTTCCTGAATGAAGTGATGATATGGGTTAACAGCAGTTTAAAAAGTTGCAAAGTGTATCGGTCACGGGGTCATGTGTGGACAAAAAACTATCCAGGAACTAAATTTGTGGAAAGAAGATTGAAATTTAAGGAAAAGGAGAAAAATTATTGACATGCGCGTACGCTCTCCACAAAACTTTGAATTTGGTCATTTTGTAGAGAAGCGGGGTCAGGGATTGCTCATCTATTGCTTTGTGGTATTGTTCTCGGTGTCTTTCCTGTCGTTTTTGCTTAAGGTTAGGTTTGGTTAGGGTTAAGTTAAGGTTTGGTTAGGTTAGGTTAGGTTAGGTTAGGTTAGGTTTGGTTAGGTTAGGTTAGGGTTTGGTTTGGTTAGGTTAGGTTAGGTTAGGTTAGGTTAGGTTAGGTTAGGTTAGGTTAGGTTAGGTTAGGTTAGGTTAGGTTAGGTTAGGTTAGGTTAGGTTAGGTTAGGTTAGGTTAAGGGTTCATTTGACCTTGGCAAACAGGTCGACTGTGACATTTGCCACTGAAATATAGAAAGATTTTCAATCGTCGCGGACTGGGACGGAATCCTTGAGCTTCAGCCTGCACACCTCGATTGATTGACAAAACACCCTTATATGCACTACACAATTAATCCAAGGGATTAACTTCTGTCTCCTGTAATCACAAACACGGCGTTTTCGCTTTTGTACTTTCTGAACAATGGCTTTTAAAATAATCAATTTTACTGTGCTTGGTAAAAATATGATGCACGAGAAGCTTAGAACGTGCAAACAGGGTTATATAAACAATTTCTTCGAAAAAAAAAAAAGTTGAAAACTTAACTCGATTGCCTCACTCACGAAATAGTCAAAGAACTCAACATACTCTGAAAGTAAGAACAGGGCTAAGGTGACTCTATAAACATCAGACTTCAAAATAGTCAATTGTTTACGACTAATTTACTGTACAATGCCCCTTAATAGCCGCACCAAGATTTAAGTAACAGCTAACTATACTAATTTACAACTGAATAGTAATGTAATTAACCTTTGCGCTGTAAACATCATTGAGTCTACTTGATGACAATTTTGACGACATGGAGAGGTCCTCTGGCCTAGTTTTCGTATTAATTGATGAATTTCATTTATGTAATCGGTGTTGTCTAGCAAAAACTAGCAAAACAATAACACTGCATGCAAACGCGAGAAAAGAAGGCAGGCATTTCCAAAAATCCTGACCGTTGGCCAACTATATCAAAATCCAGCCTTAGATATTGACGCAAATGTGTTGTGGAGTTTTCAAATTCAAGGACTGTTAAATTTGACCTCTCGCTGGAGTTGTTTCTTGGTAGCTCCGAGTTCAACCCCGCCTGCCCGCGTCCACCGCACGCTTTCGATGTGTCCCAGTGCAGTTCATGTTAATTGCACTGGATGTGATTTTCAACAGTAAACAACACATTACAATTAGGACAACCGTGAAGCAAATATAAATGGCCGGTAAAGGACATTTGAACGTGGACCCTGGCAATTTACAAGCTAGTGCGGAAATTTAAACTTTTACTGCAGGCGTTAAGATACCTTGGCCATGTAACGAAAATCCGTCAATGCTGCTAGAAAGAACAACCTCGTTCCCAGGGTCCTCTTTCTTCCTCCCTCGAGAAAGTAAAAGTAGCAAAGTTATACTCAAAGTTGGGAAATTTTACAGACGTTTGTATGCTGGGGGGCAGGTTTGTACCCCCACTGATGCAAAAAATGTCTGTCAAATTTCCCGACTTTGTAGAACCATATTTTCGCTATTTTGCAAGATGTGACTCTCCAACATGGCCAGTTTACTAATTATTAGGTGCTCTTTCTAGCAGTAGATTTTCGCTACGTGGTCAAAATCAAAAGTTAAACGAAAGGAAAAACCTTAGCCTTAAATTGCGAGGCTTGGTGAATAAATTTGGGTTCTGTATACCAAATGAATGAGATCGTATCTCACAAATCGCTAAAGATTCTGGTGCATTACGGTAGCAGTAGCTGATATTTTTATGATCGATCTAGACTGAAGGTCTGGATAATAATGCACATGTCATCGGCTTCCCCGTAGGGTCGACCCCCGGGCTAACCAGGAGGATTGTAAAATCAGTCAAGCAAACTTGGGGAATTTCCCCGGGGGTCGGGGAATCTCTCAAGACAAAGTCCCCTGGGTGAGGTGTTTCTCAGCTGAAAATCCCCGTGACATCCTTTTCAAACTTGTAAATTCCCCCACCCCCTAATCATTAATCGTAAAACAATGTCAAGATTTTCCCCTACCCTCGGGGAAAGAATCCCATTCATCTCCTTGTATTCCCCCACATATCTCCCTGGTTGTCCCGGGGGTCGACCCCATAGGGAAGCCGATGACATGTGCATAAAGCTAAACATTCTTCGCTTTGCACATCCAGTGATTTAGCATAACGCTGTGTGAATTTTATGATTCATGTTCGCACATAACAAAGCCTAGTGCATGACTTATCACCCAGAACTGATCAATCACAAAAAAGCTTACCTACCGGACTTGGGATACGAGGCCACGAAAACATCATCTGGTCTCGTCTTGAAGCTGGAGACATAGTCGATCAATAACGCAGGATCATTGGTGAAATAAGCCGGTAGTTTTACGCCCAGAACATTGTAATACGTCTCGGATGTCCACTCGCCTTCTACATACTGTTGAACTTCGAAGGAATTCGACCATTAAAATAAAGTTACTGCATGCACAGATCTATGCTACGTTCTATAGGAACGTCTTTGCCAAACTTTGAATTGATAATTGCCAAGACATTGATCTATAACGCATGTTCCCTAGGGGCAGCATTACTATGGCATTCAGGCCACGATTAAGAAGTGCAGAGTAATTTTAAATCTATCTACACCCAAGACCTAATGATCCTATTTAACCCATTACCCGGCAAAAATCAATAATGTTCTCAATTCACCTCGTAATCTTCACCCGTCTTATTAATATGACTTCATCCCCATCTTGAAATTTACGCATTGAACCCCCCCTAACGTTCTAGCCATCCATTCATCACATGACATTTCCCATTCATTCACTCCGTGAATTTACCGCAAAATTGTATTCTTCAGATTTTCCTATCACGGAAACGATTCAACTCAGAAATGTACCATTAATTCACTTGCAAAATTCATTCCCATAGAAAAAGAAAACCCTTAAATTAAAATAATTTCTTGAGTTCATCCCGGGAAATAACCCGTTGAATTAATTAATTATTTATTTATTTATTTATTAACAACCAGTAGCACAAAATGGAAGAAGATACAATGAAAAGCCAAAGGCAGAGGCTTATAAGGCATAGCTCAATGGTGCGAGAACTTCCTACTAAATAAGATGTGCTAAAAAAAGGTTGAGTTAAACAAAAAAATGCCATAATGGATGCAAGCAGCCACAAGGTTAATACATAAATAACTAAACAGATAAATGGAATACATATAAAACAAGCTATCAAGGTAAAGTGAATGAGGATTTGTTACTGCTCATAAGACATAGGTTGAAGAATAAGACCAAGAGAGTGGAAAAGAAATGTTTTATTTCTAGAAAGAATGAGGAAAAGAAAGAATACCTTACAGTCATTGAAAATAATCTTTGAGTTTTTGTTCATAATTAGAGATGCGTACTATAGTACTAAAGAATCACAATTTACCAACGCCTCATGATCCACGAAATTCCGGAGTTAATCAAATTAGTTACAATCCCCCCACCACCACCCTAAAAAAACACCTTCTTATCCTTGCTTTTTATCCCATGAATAGACCACTTCTGAATTTTCTATGGCCTCTTTTTCAAAGCGAGTCCTGGTGCTCATCTTTTCATATGAATGAATGAAAATTAGTTTTCATTCACATGCAAATTTAACTTATTTTATTTTATTTTATTTTATTAGCTTCGCCAGAGACCTGGCAGGGACACTACAACCTGGCTATTCAATAAAAAGAAATAACTGGCGTGAAATTAATTAAAATCGAAGCCCCGCTTGCGGACATTTCCTCATAAGCCAACACCAACAAACCGCGATCCCAGCGATTTCTCCACTGAAACCCTACGTTTATAGCCTCCTGTAAGCGGAAACCCACCGCAAGCGGACGCCCGGCTATGCTCGAACCAATTCTTCACCTCTCGTGTGACACAAAAACATCTTTTTCAAAAGAGAGAAAGAAAATGTATTGATCCACTCACTGATCTCGGCTGACATACATAAATGTATCATCGAACTACGTATTGGTGTCCCATAAAATGCTACAAACTACAGACAGTCAGCAATTCAAAACTCAGTCGAAACTCAGGTGGTCATGCTACTGTCAAAGCCGTTAGTATTATATCTCATAATCAAACTCCAATCCACTTCCTTTCAGTTTTTCTATCACTTCCTTCTCAAATCTCTCATTCTGCTCTGGAGTGAAGTAATTCTTCCAGTCTCCAACCACGCCCTTCCGCAGCAGAGAAACGCCATTTTCCTTCTCAGTGAGCGTGTAACAAGCCCCGTTTTTGGTCATTCCCTGGAAATTACATTGCTCAGCAATGCGATTGATAAGTTCATCTGATAGGGGTTTGTTCAGAAAGTCGGCGATCATTCGAACATGAGAAGGTAGATCCTAGAAAAAAAAAAAGAGATAATTATATTAGAATCTATGAATATATAAAAACCATAGTTTGAACTGCGGACTAAAGGATGAGAAGATGTCAAAGATCGTCGCAGTAGTGAAAAGAAAGCTTGAAAAACAATTCAATTGGCTTGCAGCTCATGCGGTTTGTAAAGCACAAAACCGGTATCGCAGAGGTCATGGGTACGACTAGCGTACAAGGCTGAATTTGATTTAGGCTTTCTTTTCGCTACTGTGCAAGTAGCATTCACAACTGCTACGATATTTCACATCTTCGTTAATTATTTTAGTAAAAATGCTTAATGGTTGGTCTCAACTCGTAAGACAAACAATAAAATTCCCTATGTATCGATACGAGCTGGAGTTCACACGGGGAATTAAGCTAAAAACACACATCAAGAGAAGAAGCCCACTGTAGCCAATGAAATCAGATCCCAGCAAACATAGCTAACTTTACTTGCTTATGATGGCCTTCTCGTCGTAAAGATGTATTACTTGCACTGAAGGGCTTTTAAGGAAGGGCTTATGAACAAAACTGATGAGCTCCCTTTGTAGGGTGTTTAATTAACAAGTGTAGAGTATTCTGTGTCAATCAAAGGGGAAAGCAAAATGCACTACAGCAACCATACCTTGTGCATGTCCTCATATTTAAGGAACAAGACATTAGGATCATCTCTGTGTTCCCACCAGTCAAGCACATGCTCATGCCAGAAGTTCCAACACACTGTGCGTAATAATAATAATAGTAATAATGATGATGATGATGATGATGATGATGATGATGATAGATCAAATTTAACACCTTACTTCTGTGCCGAATCCCTAAAATAGTAACAGCCCTCCCAATACCACCGTAAGATGTTTCCAGTCATTGACGAGTCGAATAAGGCCGGTTTTCTCTTTTACAGTCTCATCGTGTACGAAAATGAAATCAAATACTTCGAAGCCTCCGAAAATCAAATAACTTGTTTAGTAAATATGTTAAACGGATGAACTGAATGATAAATTTGTATAGCTGACTCATTTTGTATCTGCAACTTCCTTGGCGAAGAAAATTGAAATGCAAAACTTTTATTAACATCTTCCAAAATAGACTGAACTCTTAGCAAAATACACTCTCTATTCGAACACAACTGGAAAAGTTTAAGATTACACTTTACTTAGTATCCTTATGGATAACCAAGCTTTTGAAATATTTGTGCGTTTCACAGTTTATAGCCTTAATAGCTCCTTGAGGTTGTTACTCATGCGCAGTGAGCGCATGAGTTAAGGTTAATTATTGCCTCCGTTTTTTGTTTCGGGTCACATTGCGTAATGCAAAAGTTATGCTTGCGTGTAGCACATGCAAATTTATGCTGATGTTTTAAATTAAAGTTTAAATTGAGTTCCTGCGGGAGATGCCGGCATGCACACGAATATAGGTTACTTGACACTGCTTGAAGCCTCTTGCTTAAATGTAACATTAGTCTTTTTTTATTGCCAAATAGCGACAGTTAACTGATATACCACCAAAAGTTGACCCTGATACACCAATATCTCGGCACTACACCGATATCTCGGTCGACACAAAAAAAATATCTACCGACTGTCGACCGAGTATCGGCCGATGTTTTGGTCGACTGTCGGTCTACTCTGGACGGAACATCGGTCGATGTATGGACAAAAATCTGGACGACTTTCTACCGACTATTTATCGAGTTTCGATTGACATACTGACCGAATATCGGTCTCCTCTTTTTCTCTACCTTTATTTATTTAATAAGTAGGTTTGCTAGAAGAGGCAGGCAGTGGGCTGATGTGTACCTATTACAGGACAGACCACGGCGCACCGGAACTACGTTCTCAACTCTTTTGTTCTTTTACTTTACTCATTGTATGCAAACTTCGAAGGGATTTTGGGTTTTTCTGTTCCCCAACGCAACCGTCTGATATATCGATCGGCATTACCTATATCGACCGAGGGCAGAACTCCGTTTTGTTTTGCCGATTGTCTTCGCGTCATAAAAAAAAATGTCTTTAGAGTGATGAAACGGAGGAACTTAACAAAGTAACGTACCATTTCCATCCATGAATAACTTGAGAAAAAACTTCCACGGCCCATTATATGCATTACCATAGCCACTCACGGCTTCTGAGAAGTGGAAATAGGATACCGCAACATCCTTGGGATTGCGGGCCAAGTAAATATATTTGCACTGTGTGCTCTCACTTGAAGCTTTAGGAGTGGTGCTGTAAGTGAGGTGACTTTTTATCAGGCGAGGACTTGGGAGCTCTTTCAAGTTAGGTGTTTTCCACATTTTGTTTGTGCATGTTTCTACGAATGGCACTCCCCTCGTTATGGATCTGCCAGACAATTTCTTGAAGCCATGTTGTTCCTGAATAAAATCAATGATGAATGATTAAGTCATTTATTACAGTTATTCTCTGAGGCGGTTAGTCGGGCTGGCTCTAGTAAACAGCAGGCTGATAGAATAACACGGTTCTGTCAGTGAACCAGAAGTTTCATCTCTTTCAATATGCTGAACCTTCAGACTTTGTTAAGGTGAGAGAAGCGTTTTCTTGGGCGCGATCGCTTTCATGATAACTAATTTTTTCGATCTTGACTAGCTACGCAGGTCGTACGCCTCCAGTTCGGCAATAATACGTATTTTATACCGAGTTTTCTAGGTCTTGTGATCTGATCAAAGTGCCGATTATAATACAATGTTGTTACCTTGCGATAAATACAGTGTGGACTTTTCTAGACACCCGACATTTGTACGTAGGGGTAAAAGTGCCTTCCAGCGTAAAAACCGTCGTACTATCAAAATTTCCCGACTTAATTTGCGATTTTGAAAGATACGATTCCCAAAACTTGAGTATTTTAATCTTTCTAGCAGTGTCGACGGATTTTCGTTAAATGGCCAATAAAGTTGAAAAACTGTGGAAAGGATTATCCCACTTTAAGTTTACTATCCGTGAACGTAACTGTTTATGAATCAGTTTATGAATTTTGAGTGTTAAAACTGATCATTTATTATCAAATTCAGAACATCTATCGCAAAAGGTGAAATGCCGTTAATTAATAACAAGAGGCTACAATTAGCCTAAACTCGGGCAAAAAACAGTATTGTATCCCTAACTTAGCGCTAAACAAAAGAATAGAGGGAAGTCTGTCTTTCTTACATCGGACGCATTGTGCTTAGCTTGTGTTGGAGTCTATTTCTTTAGACCCCTATCAGCATATATTCCTATAAAATACAGCTCAACCATTGAGAACAATGATTATAACACTTGTAAAAAACATTTCTAAAAGAACAAGAAAAAGAGAAACAGAAAAAATAAAGCCCGTGATATATACCACTAAAAGACATCGAACCCGGGTTTGCTGCGTCACAGGCAGGAACAATGACCTTTAGGCCACAGAGGTTTATCGTTATGCAAGGTGATAAAAATAGTGTATTGATTCCAAAAAAAAAAACTAAGCACACTTGTTTTCGCTTCGATGGATAATTGTTGGAGAAAGGAAACGCTTATCGAACGATGTAAGATTTTTTCGCATAAACTTTAATGGCGTCTCGGTGAAATGTGAGTAGAAAATTAATTAGCAGAGTGAAACTGTTTACAAATACGTCAATCTAGGGTCATTTGAAACACAAGAAAGGAACGTTTCTGGACAGTTTCATGTGACGCTAGTACTTTGTAAAAACTAATCGCTTATCATTCAAAAATTAAAGTCCAGAAATTGAGATATTGTGGGAAAAAAGTAAGTAAACTACCTGTCAAAGTCTCAGGGTGTGTGATATCCCGTACTTGAGTTATTCAACAAAATGTACATCTCAATGGAGCGGATACGGGGAACACGGCAGTCCATCTGGAGTTAAATTTTGGTCATGTTAAAAGCTTTCTTCTCGCTGTTGAACCTGCAAACATTCGTATAGACACTTCTCTTAACATATTAGTTGTTCAGACTTCAAAGACACAAGGTGAATCGACGTTTTCCGATACGTGGCAACGGGCATCATTCTTGCTGTTGATATGAGATTTACGCTTCCGAATCACTCGGCCGTGAAAGGTCAAACTCCCTTTGTCTGTAGTCTCTAATTTTTGGCGCTCCCCTCGCATCGCGTCTCCTCGCAACTTCGCGCGCGCACGTGTCTTTTGCCCGCCCCACAATCCATCGCCAAAATTAGAGACTACTCGCAGTCTACTGAAGCAGACACGAGGAAACACGGCAGTCCATCTGGAGTTAAGTTTACTCATTAGGGGGAGCAGGGTTGGCGCAGTGGTGAGAGCACTCGCCTTCCACCAATGTGTCCCGGGTTCGATTCTCGGACTCGGTGTCATATGTGGGCTGAGTCTGTTGGTTCTCTACTCTGCTCCGAGAGGTTTTTCCTCGGGTACTCCGGTTTTCCCCTCTCCTCAAAAACCAACATTTGATTTAATTTGATTTGATTTGAGATTTGTAATTAGTAGGCGAAGAGCCACCTTGTGGAAGTACTACTAATAAATCGTTATTATTATTATTATTATTATTATCATTATCATTATCATTATCATTATCATTATCATTATCATTATCATTATCATTATCATTATCATCATTATTATTATTATTATTATTATTATGTTAAAAGCTTTGTTCTCGCCGTTGAACTTGCAAACATTCGAATAGACACTTCTCTTAACATATTGTTTGTTCAGACTTCATAAGACACAAGGTGAATCGACATTTTCCGATACGTGACAACAGGTATCACTCTGTTAAAAATAGTTAACGCTTGCGCAGAAACGCCGGAAGTGAGCTTTGTGGATGATACTCGACGACGAAAAAGAAGAACCGTCGGTAATTTTAGACCCGGGCGCCGCGCGAGACGCGGGCAGCCCGAGTAATTATATATATAATATCCCAAGATTCTCCATCGGCCCGCGAATTAACACCTGTAGATGTGCCAAGGCGAGTAAAACGGCTCAAATTTTGTCACTTACTAACAAAATTGGTTTGTAAGACAAAGGAAAAACTATGAGCCAATAGATACTTCACAAATTAATGTGATCAAGTAAGCTGAAGCCACTCAAAGGGCACTAAGGCCACAAGGTGGCGTCCAGCATGAAAGAAGTGAGATTTACAGCTGAAAAGGTTGTTGTTCATTTAATATTTTGGACTGCCTGAAAAGACTGATGCTTGATGTGAATGAATTGTGGTTTTCGATAGCTGAAGGACTGTGGTGAGATCCTTTCGTGAAAATGCTTTGCCATATTTTCATGTGTTCACAGCCGCCATGCATGAAATTGACATCTTGAATTTTGCTTGGCGAATTGGGACCACCCTCCCAAAAATCTCTGGCGAATCTAGAGGTCGAGCCGGACTCTTTACCCACCTGACTTGGGATACGTGACCACAAAAACATCATCTGGTCTCGTCTGGAAACTGGAGATATAATCAGCTAAAACAACGGGATCGCTGGTGAAAATTGCCGGAATCTTTACACCAAGAATATCAAAATATCTCCAAGATTTCCATTCGCCCTCTGTAAGTTGTAATGCAAGAGAACTGGTCATGATTTCTTCTTTACTTGTTGCATAAATCGACCAGCTACGCTTGAAGGATCTTTCACGTTTTCAATCGACGTGAACACCACTGGGTAGGGAGTAGTCATAACGTAACGTCACGCGATCAACAGTCACGAAATGTATTTTGTTGTCACGAGTAGATCAAGTATGTTGGGAAAGGATAAGCAACAGGGAATAGTTTTACGGCAAAACCCATATACTAGGAATACCTGCCGGTAGAGTGCGCAGAGAAAATTAAGAAGTAACCAGAGTACAGTCGATTTTTTAAAACTGAATCGTTGTTTAAAAAAGCAGTGCAAAACTCACATGTTTTTCTTTGTTTTTTAAAATGTCTATAAGAATTAAACTTGTAGGGTAGATTAGAGGTGAAATATGAGTCCCTTGCATTACTTGAGAGAGATGAAACCAACATTGTTGTTAGAAATGAGCATGAATTCAAATGTGACATGTTTGTGTTTTCACATGTTCTTAGAACGCAAATCCCACATGCTCTTCTTTTAAAATGTTTTTAAGAACAAAGCTTGTAACGTAGATTACAAATGCATATCTAATATGGTCTTCTTTGTTTTTTTAAATGTATTTAAAAACAACTTGTAACTTAGATTGCAAATGCAAATTCCACTCCGATATCCTATTTTGTTTTTTTTTTTAATCATTAAGAACTAAACTTGTAACAGAGATTACAAATGCAAACTTGTAAGAGATCAGAGATGAAAATGTCACATTCTGTTGTTGTTGTTTTTTTTTTGAAATGTCTTTTAGAAGTGAACTTGTAACAGAGATTAGAAATGCAAATCTCACATGCTATTGTGTTTTTTAAAATCTATTTAAGAACTAAACTTGTAACAGATTACAGACGCAAATCCCACAAATATCTCCCGCGGAATCTGAAAACGGTAACATTTTGATATCCACGTGAAAAATCGAAATTAGTCACACCACTATGGCCCTTACAATGATTTACGACTAACAACATACAGAATAGAAGAAGCATAATAAATTCTCGTGAGCTGTTACTTCGGTGTACGCACTTCAGCAAGTGGACTTTGGACCTGAGCACTTCTGATCGGATAATTGTCAAACGAAGCTACAGCTGCAAGCCCCCTGTAATTTTGGAATAAGAAGACTATCCAAATTGATTTGCTAAGTTCCGTCAAGCTTGACAGATAGTGGCTTTCTGGCAAACAGAGCTTAGACTGTTTTTTGTGAACGCTAATGGATAGTGACACGTCGTGTGACTCGTGACTCGATTGGGAAGAGGCTTTATATTCCCTCTGATTATGTATAGTGAATATATTTGAATATATTCAAGTGTTTTTTTTCCTTAGTTATAGCACGCTGGCCGATTTTGTAAACAATTGACTGTTGTTTTGGCAAGATTGCTGTTTTGGCACGCTCGCCGTGACTGTCAAATTTGTAATTTTCAGCACACTAGCTCGATAAAAGAAGAGGCTTTATACGCCCTCTGATTGAGTTTATAGTGATTATGTTCAAGTGGTTTTGTTTTTTGTTTCTTAAATGGCACGCTGGCCGATCTTGTCAAGGCAATTGACTGTTTTGGCAAGCTGGCCGTTTTCGAGCTGATTTCGATAACTGTCTCGCTGGGCGATTTTAGCCTCGCTAGGCGATTTTTCAGCCCACAGGGGGTTAGATTTGTGACACTCTGGCTCCCAAAAACACTAAATTAAAGTACACGCAAGAAGACAACGCCCACGAGTGAATAAATCAATATTTCCACTCACCTTTTCCTGCCTAAGCCCGCACAAGCCACCATGGGATCAATGAGGTCAATGTGGTCATCGTCACCGATCATGATCCTCCTGATGTGATTGGTTTAGATAAAAAAAAAAATACCGCGATGCCATTGGCTAACTCGATAACAATCACCGATGATGTCACTCTTACATTAGAGAGATTAAGATTGAGGTTTTCGGCATTTCCCGCGAATCGCGAACGTCAAGAAGTCACGTGACCAGTGCCTTGCCGTCAGGTTTGCGGTTTGAGGTTCACGTTTGTACGGCTAGACCACGCTCTAGAGGTAAGTGATTTACCGCAAGGATTTTTGCACCCTAAAACATCACAATCCCACGTTTGAGAGGAAATACTACTTTTTAGAACTCTTTCGCCTATTAATTATCGAATTCTTTTTCATAGAAACGCAATTTTAAGACGATTTCTCAGCTAAAATAGAAGTGAACGAATGAATGAAAACAAACATGGCGACCGGTTATTTGTTACCCGCGAATCTTAAGTCCCGAATACGGGTAGACAGCTAACGTGAAACCGCTAACCGCAAACCCCCGTTTGCCGTTTGCGGTAAGATGGCCAAACCTCGATCTTAAGGTCTCTATTACCTTATGCTAACTTTTTTCATTCGAGATTTCGTCTCCCTGTACCAAAATCAACTCGCACACACGGCCTTATAATGCTGCCGCCTCGTCACCCTCGCGTCCTCGCGAGGGTGACTCGTTGGCAACAAGAAGGCTGGGCGTCTAACCCTTGCCGAGAAAAGTTTTCTCGGCAAGGGTTAGACGCCCAGCAGAGTTGACCATCCGATCTAGAAAAAAAAAAACATGGCGGCCCGAACACGTGGAGTGCGTGAAGTTTTTTCTCAAAGCGTTTACCTTTCTAGAACGGCAAGATCGGTTTCAACACGGAGAAATGTTTAGATGTCGTTGTTTACGTTAACTTTTGGTGTCATCGGCAGAGGTAAGTGTTTATTTTGTTTTTGCTTTCGTAGATTACCCTTGGCTACGAACAGAGCTGACGCGTATATTCCGCAACGCTTGAAGCAAGCAAGCCTTGTCAATCGACTTGTAAACGTTGTATTTTGAATAATCTTGTATTTTTATTTTTGTCAATGTAACTATGAGATTGGTCAGGAGTACCCAACGACCTTTTCTGAGAATTTTTATCGTACGATGTACTAAACACTAGCTGAGTGTCCCCCTGTCAATCTTCGTTAATATTTAACTTTCCTGGCAAAAAAAATAACCGCTCTTCAATGCCAGCGAGCAAAACTTTTGAGAAATAAAAATCCCAGCCAGCTACGAGCTTGTCGTTTCTCAACGAGCCAGGAAAGTTGAAAATGCCACAAACACGAAATGCCAGCCAGCACGGGTGGAATCTTTCCAGTTTGCCAGCCAGCAGTCGCGTAAGGAAGAAAAATACCCAGCCAGCTAAGTATTGATTTTAACTTGATTTTTGGGCAAAATATGTCGAATGGTTTATTTCGGATGTCAGATCGTTCCCAAGACGGGCAGTAGGCTTCTATCTGTATCCCGTGTTGTTTACTTTTAGTTTTTTTCCCCGAAGTCCTATCTTCTCGCAGATAAAAATCCACCAAAATACGAAGCCAACTGACAGCACATGCTATTCGATACGTTGAGACTCTTGAAAGTTGCTTTACGAGCCCAAGGACAGTTTGTTTTTCATTAACTTTATTTTCAATCTCACGCAGATAAAAGTGCGCCCTCAGTACTCTCAGCCAGCATGAAAACTGAAATAAGACAGCTGCCAGAAATAACGTGTTTTGATTCCTGTCAGCCAGTAAGACTCATTACGGACACAAATTCTAGCAAGATTTGGTTAAAATAACACTGCCAGCAAGATTTTTATTTCAGCAAACATTTTGCCAGCCAGCCCAAAATCGGCCTGCAGAGCGGTTATTTTGCAGATCGGCTCCATCGAGCACTCCTGATTGGTAGTGAACGCATAACCAAACTTCTTCCATGCCGCCCACCACACGAGTTATTTGAGCCATTTATTTTTATTATAGATTTAAGCTTAAATGTCTTGGCAGCTGGATCAAACGTTCGGCAAGTGTAAAAAAAATTGGTTTCTGTTTCTGGGCAAAATGATACGATGGTGGGTGGTGTTTTGCTTTTGTTATTTTGGCTCCAGAAATTATAGCATAAGCCTAGCTCAACAAAAGAGGGTTTTTTGCAACAGTTTAATTTCTCTTGACTGACGCCTAATGTGGTGACCAGAGGCAGAATAATGTACTTTCGGCCTTTAGAGATTTAACCTTAGTTGACAAATACTAAGATCATGAAGCAAGCATTACAAATCACAAAGTAATTTTGGGAAGACATGTAATGCTACACTGTACAGCTGGGAATCTGTGGTTTTGTTTTGCATTACACAGCCACCCAGTATTGCCCATTATGCTTCACACGCCTCTGTTGTTGTTTTGGTTTCCACGGAAGGAGGAGGCGTCTATTGTTTTTGAGTTCTATTTGTGCTGCAAACAATCGACTCGTCCTAATTTCCAACAACACAAAAATTGCCGCTGAGTTATCCCAGCACACAGTACTTAAAGCTAGGGCAATACTGGGTCTTTAAGCTAGGTTAATTTAAGAGTTAATAATATTATTTCGCCATCGCTATAGCAAACATGTTTTTTGCATAATGTTACCTTATGCTCTTTCCTTTCTACCAGTTTTACAAATCAAAGGGGTTTGGCAGAATTTGTATCACACAGAGTTCAGGCGAGTACAAACTACCCGGAACATATATATATGTATAATTTGTATAAAACCACTAAAGTGTTAACAGTGCACCATTGAGAAAGCAAACTAGCGCAAAACCACAGGAAACACAAGTGGTTATAAAAACTGCCTAGAATGCCGTAACTTCTGAAAATTTGTACACGTAAATGCTGTAGAGGTTCCAAATACATGGTTTTCCTGGTAATCATTTTAGTTCTAGCTCTTTCACTTACTAATTTTTGAACTACATAATCTTGCTCACTTACAGCCATCAACAAACTATGGTATACACTGCACAGAAATGTTGTTTCATGTTCATAATGCGCCCTGGATTTCTTTGACTGAAACAGAATCCTTGAAATGAAATCACATGCTAGGGCAGGTAATAACAAAGATGCACCGATTCCTTTGACCTTTGACATGAAAACAAGCCATTTACTTAATTTATGCAACAGTACAGTACTATTCAGTGTTTCTAGCTGTTGACAACAGGGGTTGAAAGGTTACTACCATAAAAGCTCTATTAAGCCTGACATCTCTATTAACTCCCCCCCCCCAATCCCCGCCCCCCTCTAATACATGTAAGCCCCCATTTGGAAGTGTTTTTTTTTTTTTGTAATACCCCCCCCCCCTCTCTAATTCCCCCTCCCCCTTTCTGGGACATGAGATTTTGTAATTAGTCCCTCCTATTCCCTGTGTCGAAATCATACTTCATTCGTCCCAGTTGGCTTGTTTTTAATCAAATATACACTAAAACATGTAATGCATTATTTTTTAATTTTCTTTTTTGTTCACGATTCTTTTTCTTTGCTTCTGTAGGTGATGGCTTCTTTTGTAGAGCAGCCTCTGGGACCATTGTTATTACCTCACCAAACAATTTTCCCAGTCATTCTTACCATGCAGTGTTGAAGTCGTTGTGTTTTTTATTTCCTTTTGAGATGGTTTAGGGATTTTTGGGGTCATTTCTTTGGCCTGTTGCTTGAGTTCAATAAATGGTTCCCCACTGGGCACAACACAGCCTGTGCTCTTTTGAAACAAACCACTTTCTACTGGATTGGTGACCAAACAACACTTGCACTCATTCAATTAAGATGTGCAGAGTCTTTCGTCCTTCTGCTGTCCGCTGCCATTTTGTAGCAGAAAATGTTGTTAAATACAGCTGCTTTTTGCTTGGTGGTGCCCATTTTGCAATTTTTTGTCAATGGCCTTGTATTTCTTGATAAAAAGACCTATCAAATAAAAGGCATTTGCTCTTATTTCAGTGTTCATGCTGTTTTTCTTTCATTTTAAAACGTGTTTGTAGCAACTGAATTGATTAAGCTTGTGCATGTATTTGTTAATTATTCTGAAAATAATAAGATAAACCTACCTTTGCTGACATGCAAGCATGGGAATTCCTTAAATTGATGCATGTAGAGTCGATACCTTTCTTCCAGAAGTCGACTTTTCAATGATCTGTGGGTTTCACCATCCTTTTTCTACACACTTTTTTTGGCCAGGGACTTGGTGTCCCACGAATAAATTCCTGCAAATCCACAGTCAATGCCCATTTTTTCCAGGCTACATTCTCTTCAAATTTTGTTCTGTTTTCTATTTCTTTCTTTCCTCTTCATGTTTGTTTGCTTTTTTTTTTTGGTAGCTTTTTTTGTTTGCCTTTTTTAAGTTTTTTGTCTTTGGTTGTTTGTTTGTTTGTTTGTTTTTACAGTACCATTCAACTTGCAACAAAGTTCTCCACCTGATATTGCAACTAAAGATTAACCTTGGGATTAAGCTTGGGATTAGCCTTGGGATTAACCTTGGGATTAACCTTGGGGAGGTCAAGCCACCTGCACATGCAAATATTTTCTTATTGCCAGGTTGGGAGGGGAGGGTGGTGGGACCTGTTTTATTTTGAGAAGGGTTTTACTTCCAACTTGTCTGATTTAGGCCCTTTTTGAGTTGTCTATGCCAAGCCAAATGTAGCAATATTCAATATTGATTTATTTATTCAATTTAATCCTTATTCATTCAATTTAATTTTCATATTCATTCAATTTAATCTTAGATCATTCAATTCAATTCCTATAGTCATTCTATTCAATCCTCATTCATTTAATTCAATTTTCAGATCCCATTCAATTTAATTTTTGTATTCTTTTGTTTAAGTTTCATTATTGCTTCAATTTAATTTCTGTATTCATTCAATGCAATTTCAATATTCATTCAATTCAATTGTTATATTCATTCAATTCAATCTCTAATTCAATCGATCCAATTTTCATATACATTCAATTCAATCCGTCTTTATTCATTCAATCTTCGCACTCATTTATTCAATTTGGGGGACTGGGTCAAGGGGGAAAATTTGAGCAGGAGCTGAGACTTATGGTAAAGATGGCGGGATGAAGATTCCGAGGTGAAGAATTTCTTTGAGCATGTTATAAGCAGGACCGAGGAAATTCTGAGTCAAAATTCATCTGCTAGGAGTGAACGCCACATATCTGAGGTTTTAACCCATATAGATCTCTTAGAGAGAACGGTAAGATTACCAAGCCAGTTGGCGAACATAGTTAGCGACGAAACTGATGCAAAACAGTTAAACGACCTAAGAGTTGTGTTTTCTGATCCGCCTCCTTTGTACAATGTACCACATTGCTCGAAAGTGTCCTCGTAGATAAGTTGCGCCTGTGGTTGACCCACGTCGTGCAATGAAGTCCTGAATAATACTGTCTATTTCTTCATCGCTCATGGTGCTGAATAGGGATAAATGTTCTAGGTCAAATGAACGAACTCGGCGCATTATTGTCCAACCAGATACCCGAAAAATCCTAGCAATCTTTTCCCACGTGAAGCGCAGCCCACGTGAAGCCCTGCCCATGTAAATCCTCTAGTACCTCGGGCGGAATATCTACCGATGGTCTACCTGGGCGTCCATTCTTTACTGTTTGACAAGGGACAGTTGTAGCTCGCGATGGTCTTGATATACTGTTTCCAAAATGTTGGAGGAACCTCTCAAGTAATTCAGAAAACACAACTCTTAGATCGTTTAACTGTTTTGCATCAGTTTCGTCGCTAACTATGTTCGCTAACTATGTTTCGCAATATTGAAACTGAATCAAAAGAATACAAAAATTAAATTGAATGGATCTGAAAATTGAATTAAATGAATGAGGATTGAATAGAATGACTATAGGAATTGAATTGAATGATCTAAGATTAAATTGAATGAATATGAAAATTAAATTGAATGAATAAGGATTAAATTGAATAAATAAATCAATATTGAATATTGCTACATTTGGCTTGGCATAGTTGTCACAGATCGGCTTTTGAGAACATAAATGATAAGGTCAGTTTGGGTTCGGAAGAACAATTCAAAAATACTAATAGAGGCTCATAACCTAATCCCCTTTCCCTCCTCCCGGGGGTCGACCTCGCTAGTGTTACATTTACTCATTTAGCAGACGACCCTTTAGTAGCAAGCTTAGGGTAGCATTTTGGTGAGAATGGTGCAAAGTTTACTCGAAGAAAAAGAAAAATAGAAACAACTTACGTTATGGATGGGTTCATTTACCAGCTTAAAATGGAACGCTGAACAAGGAACGCAAAAAAAATTTCCAAATATCCTCGGCATAAAACATTAATCAATTCCATGCTTTTTAAAACAATCACTTAATCTTAATTCGTGAAATTACTTTATGTGTATTCTTTCCGCCCATATTTGTTTGGATTTGCTTTCTCTCAGCGGTATCATGCAGCAACTAGGTCCAGGCTCTACTGTATGGAACAAAAGGTACCAAGATGGCAGCTTCATTCTTCGATCAAATAGAGGCATTAAAAATGCTATCGTAGGTGCCGAAGTTAAAGTCTCATGATATTCTTTTTTAAGAAATGGCAAGAGGAGTTGAGTAACTTTCTTTTTACGTTTGGAGTGAACCATTTTCTAAAGCTAACAAAACGCAGTATTTTGTTGAGTTTGTAAAAGTTGTTAACTTGCTCTTTTTTCTCTTCAGTCTCTTTTTATAGCAAGGCCAGATGATCACTCCAAG
This sequence comes from Pachyseris speciosa, assembly GCA_016490735.1. Taxonomy (NCBI): domain Eukaryota; kingdom Metazoa; phylum Cnidaria; class Anthozoa; order Scleractinia; family Pachyseridae; genus Pachyseris; species Pachyseris speciosa. Next base: position 788,458 of record JAEMWC010000138.1, on the reverse strand, counting down.
CGTAGAAGGCTAGCAAATTTTCCAGAGTATTTTTTGTATACATTTGTTTGAAATGAATTATGTTATATCTCACCTACTCGGGCAAAAGGTAAACGAATTCTGCTTTGATCACGTGACCACTCACGTGACCTTCATGGCGACCATTGTTATGTTAAGGCAAAAGCCCTTGTGGAAACTATCATCCCTGAAATTTTGATAGCAGTCAGAGTTATAATTACGGAGATACAGCTGATTTTGTTCCTGAGCCATTTTTGCTGTTTGACCCAGGCCTTTTTTTAACAGGTTGAAATGGTTCTGATACAATGGGTGTCTATTGAAAAATCAGGCTGAACAGTTCTTAATTACCGGGTTAAAGCAATTATTTCTGTATATAGTGTATCTACTTTACAAAAATTGTTTTAATTAGTGAATTATTCGCCCAAACAGGTCTAATAGTTTCTCAGAACATGTAACCTAATAATTATTTATATTTATAATTGCTTAGCTCTAAAGCGTCCTTCTAAATGGCTTCTATTTCCGGTTGTATGGATTTGCTTTTTGTACAAGACTGTATGTTTCCAATGGCTCTAAAAGCTCACTCGGACATGGAAAAGTGTTTTGTGCTCTTTAGTAACTTTTCCTACATAAGAACCTCTTTCAGTTTTTTTAAGCTGACGAGGTTCTTATATAAGGATACTTCACAAATTAATGTGATCAAGTAAGCTGAAGCCACTCTAAGGGCACTAAGGCCATTACCCCTTAAATCTACCAAAGCAAAGATTGAGCCCAAGCATTAGCAGCCATGGACAGCTGTTTCGGCCTTGTTAGGCCTCATCAGCATGGCACAGCTAATGCTCAGGCTCAAGTACCCACACATCAATAAAACAAGCAATGAAAACGTAAAGCTTGTGGGATGTGGCTGGAGTGACAAGGATACTTCACAAATTAATGCGATCAAGTAAGCTGAAGCCACTCTAAGGGCACTAAGGCCACAAGGTAGCGGGCATTACCCCTTAAATCTACCAAAGCAAAGATTGAGCCCAAGCATTAGCAGCCATGGACAGGGTCGTTGATAAAAAGGGCAAATACAATACAATATGACGGCGAACGCAAAGAGAAAAGCACTAATTACAAAAGATCAAGTTCAAAATGACAATTGCATAATTAGTATACCAATTAAAGCAATCGAGGACATTACTAATTAAAGGACATCACTAATACGTGTTAACAGGAAAATTGCAGAAACCGGACAAGAATATGCCCTGAGAGAGGAAGGAGGATTACAACCTACAAATTAAAGACAATCTCGTTATCTGCATTGACAGAGCAAATAATATTATTAGTGGACCAAAAAAACCTAACTCTGTCAAAAGCATCACAGCGGATACGCAATTTGACATCTTTAATAATCATATCAATGATGGCGCGAGAATGTAAAACGTTATTTCGGAAAGTCGCTAGGTTTCGGGTTCGCCAAACAAAAAACAAGATCGAAGCAACTAAATAGTGAAAGATAGGAAGAGTAGGGGAAGACGGAGCGTCAGAGAGAGGAAAGAGAACAGAAGAAAAGGATAACACAAAAGGAGAGCCCCGAAGACGAGAAAGAAAGGGAACAAAATAATTCCAGACCCGGATCACTCTAGGACAGGAAACAAAACAGTGTTCAGAAGTTTCCTTGCGCGAGCACACAGCACAACAATCAGAACTAATATAACCCCAGAATTTAGAATGGACCTGACACGAACTGCATTATGCAAGAGAAGCCATAAGACATCATTTTTGCGATTTTCAATTAACTTAAGGCGCGATTTGCGCCAAACCGAGGTCCACCGCTCTATGGGAAGGCCCACAACAGATCTCCACAAGCCGGCACACCTAGGCGCAGCACGTGGGAAATCAAATAAAAGCAAATAAATTTCCTTACAAGAAAGATCGTCAGGTAACGCACCATACTTATCAAATAGCTGCTGGAAAATGTTTAGACATCTACGGTAAAAAAGAGAAGGCTCCGATGAAGACGGAACCAGATTCGAAGCAAAAGCAAATCGCGCGTCAAGTCTTGCTAGGCGATTCCCGATAAAATAACGGGCCAGATAATGCCATTTGTGGCCACCAAAATTATCGCGGAGACTACAAAAACAAGACAGACGAAGACTAACACATTTAGAACGAAAGTCAACAACGTTTAAGCCACCAAGTTCGATAGGCGCGCAGCAACGCTGCCGACTGACGCTCTCCGTTTTACCTTTCCACACAAAAGACCATACGAGACGATGAAAACGATCACAAACCCAATTGGCAGGCGCGATAATTTTGGCCACGTGCCAAAACCGGCTTGCGCCAAGTACATTAACAATCATTGCACGGCCTGAAAAAGACAGCTCTCTCTGTTTCCATAAATTAAGAACGGTTTCTAGTTTGTCAAGCTTCGATTTCCAGTTATCCGACTCGACAGATACTAGGCCATTTGAAAAATAAACCCCTAAAATTTTCATTTTCGATACCCAATTTAAACCGAAGGGAGAGGCGCCATTCGTTCTCCACCGCCCAAGCCACATAGCCTCTGACTTGGAGGAGTTGAGCTTGGCGCCTGAGCCTAGTTCATACTTATGTACAACACGCAAAAGATGACAGAGAGAAAGCTCGCTTTTAACAAAATTAGTGGCATCATCGGCGTACTGGGAGATTTTAAATTGAAGACCCCCAGCTCCGGGAAGCCGGAAGCCCTCGATTTGCTTACATTTCCTGATCTGAGTTGACAAAACCTCCGATACCAAGAGATAAAGAAGGGGAGAAAGGGGACAACCCTGCCTCACTCCCCTCTCAAGGAAAACGGCGTTAGTGAGATTGCCATTACAGATAATACGTGAAAAGACATCATTATAAAAGAGACGCACTCAGCGACAAAAGGAAGGACCAAAACCAAATTTAGAAAGAGTGCGCATAAGAAAACCATGGTCAACGCGATCAAAAGCTTTTTCCTGGTCTAGCGTAACAAGAATGCCAGTTTCATCAGGTTTGTCAATCATATCGAGTGTATCACGGATTAACTGTAAGTTAGAATAAATCGACCTTCCCACCACGCCGCACGTTTGATCGTGATGAACAATAAAACTCATCACCGGTTTTAAACGCTCTGTGATTACCTTGGATGCCAGTTTATAATCTGTGTTTAGGAGAGATATTGGACGCCAATTTTTCGGCAATCGCCTATCATCCTTTTTGTACAGCAAGCGCAAGAGGCCCTCACGCTGGCTGTCAGTTAGGACCCCCAAACGATAGTTTTCGTTAACTAAAACGAGAATGTCGCCCAAATCATCCCAGAAAGACAGATAAAATTCAGGCGGAAGACCATCAGACCCAGGCGATTTACCTGTCTGAAGGCCTTTCAGGGCAGAAAAAAGCTCATCTTTCGTTATTTCACCCTCACAGCTTTCGCGTTCAAGGTCCGTTAATGAAAATTCAAGGTCGTCAATTATTTCAGCTTGAATCTGTACGTCATGGTCATCTTTGGTGAAAAGATTTTTATAAAAATCGACAAGAATAGACTCAACATCAGACTGTGACGTTTTCTCCACACCATTTGAATCGAAGAGACAATCAAACGAATTCTTCCCAGCTCGCTTTTGCTCGAGCCGAAAGAAATACCGAGTTGGTTTTTCACCTTCCTCGATCCATTTGGCACGTGAGCGAATTTTCGCGCCCTCCGCCTCTCGTAATAGGATGGACGAAAGGGCACTTTTGAGGTCTCTTATTTCCGAAGACTTAGAATGGTCACCTTGTGAAAAGGCATGCTTGGTCCAGATTAAACGTTTAGTCAAGCGATTACGTTCGAGATTGGCAATTTTACGCTTACGATAAGAAAAACCAATGCATGCGTTGCGGATAACAAGTTTTAAACTATCCCACCATTTCCCCAGAGAACAGAAATCAGCAATACGACCCTTGTGACTATTAATGAGCGCTGACAATTCACGCTTGAAGTGTACATCAGACAAAAGGGCAGTGTTAAATTTCCAAATACTGTTTCGAGGACCAGGGCGATTATCAACAAACAGATTTAAAACAACAAAATCATGGTCCGAAAAAAGGACACGGTAAAACTTTGTTTAAGCAAACGTATTTCACTAAACGTTGAGAAACCAAAAAACGATCAAGGCGCGATGCCTGAGAACTTTTAGCCCAACTAGAGTCTGTCCTTTGGTCGAGGGTCGAAGGTCGAGGGTCGAGGGTTCTATGTCGAGGGTCGAGGGTTCCATGTCGAGGGTAACAAATTTTTTCAAATATTTATTATTAAAAAAAAAAAAAAGACAAGAAATTGGAAAAAGAGAAATTAAATTAAAAGAGAATTGAAGAAGAATCTGAGCGTTTCCAAACAGCGAGTTGCACGTGGACAGCCTAGGGGTGGGGGATGAAATAGTGAATAGCCCGTGCCGTGCCCCATGTAATCCCAATTTGGCTTTAGAAACGTCACTGATTTCATTTGTGTTTCACAAGATTTCATTTGTGCATCACACCGGGGGATACTTCCCTATAGGGGGTATACGGATAAGGTATGGCTTTTGATTCCGATGTCCCGAAACGGGTATATAAGTTCAAGCGTACCTGTACTTATAAGGATCTTTGGCAGGTTAGGGATTTGTTCGCTTTCAGTTAACGTTCTTCCTACAATCTTAAAAAAGAGCGCGTTGGTATTTACTGTTATTTTTTTGTTCGAAACAGGGTAAGGGTTTCAAACTTGCAGTAGGGTAAAGTTGCAATGTCCGCTCGAAGCAAATCCAAGGGAGATTTCGAAAAATTTGCGGCTTCGAAAAATCGCGATTCCTCCGTTAATTCTTTAAAGCACGTGCCTACCCAAAGTAGATTTCAGATTTGAACCTCCTTATAGCCTTTACAAAATTGGTATAGAGCGTTTTCAGTCACGCAAGTAAAAAAAATAAAATCATCATTTATTCAATAGACAAAGTCAAGAGATTGTGATATTATAGAAGAGTAATAAATAAACAACATGCCAAAGTCTCAGGGCCGTGCGATATCCCGTACTCCAGTTATTCGGCAAAATGTACCACTCAAAATTATAGTATTTTGTATGGAAGCGCCACCTTGGCGTTCCTCTGAGGAACCCCAAGATGGCGGCCGGAAACGAGTTAAAGCATGTTTCTTACTCGAGTCTATCTCAAAGGCTTTGTTCTCTCTGTTGAGGTTTCAATCATGCACATAGACGTTTCTCTTACCGTGTTGGGCTTTCAACCTCAAAAACACACGGTGAATCGATGTTTTCATGTAAGTGACTTGCTTGTGAGCAGAAATCTTTATGTCTCGCACTGTGAAAAACTCTTAAATTCAAACTGCTCTATTTTCAAAACAGAGCAAGGTACCGAGCTGAAAACATGCAAGCAGATACATTTCTAAAATGCCTTTTACGTAATGAAGATAAAAGTGCAAAAGTCTGTTTACTTTTGAATTTTAGTTCTTTTTGACGTCACGTGAAAGCCCCCTGAGGGTCTTGTGAGATGTGAGATTACAAAGAACGGAAATGACGCCATTTTCCGCACGAGTAGATATAGCCTCCCACGCAGTCGTTTTTAGGGGACTCGTAATACGAGTCCCCTAAAAACGACTGCGTGGGAGGCTAGAGTAGATACAAAATCATTACAAATCACATGAATTTCTCAATGACAATAGCACAAGACAGGTATGATAAGTGACACCGTTCGGGTTCGCGCAAGCTGATTAAAACTTTTCTCAGTTGAAACGAATTTGTAAACAAACGTGCTTATACCTATGTAACAAAAACATTACGAGCAAGACAAGTTTGATTTTTGTCGTCCGCGAGAAATAACTGAGCCGTGACTACACGAGCGAGGATTTGCTTTGCGATGGTGATGCGGTTTTTTTTTGGGCATCGTTTACACGGACGCGATTTCCAATCGACACGGTTTCATGACCTCGAAACCGCATCATCAAAAACGACATGGTTTCAAAGTGTTTACACGGAACCTATCCAACCGTTTTACGTCATGGCGATCTCGTTCTCAGGCATTCTTCTTGAAGCATTTACCCGTCCAAAAAGTTGTGCCATCAAACACGAGTTCTCCCAGGCCGAATCCAGAATCGTCGTTTTGCTTTCTCTTCTTTACTCTGGAGTGTATCAACGAAAAAGTCAACATTTCAAGACATCTCTGCCTGTTATTACGATATGCCTCTTGGTTTATAGAGAGTAAAATATATAAAAGCTGAAAAAACGAACTTAAATTGTGATTGTGCAAAACAGGCGCTGCACTCCGTGCGAAGTTCACCATATTTACCCTTCGCGAGCCAGTCAATTTCGCACCAAAAGAAGTAACCGTTTTTAAATCGATGCGGTTTCGCCGTTTACACGACCAATGAAACCGTATCGTTTTGAAAACGCTCCACTTTTGAAAGCGTTTTCAAAACGACCCGATTCTGATAACGAACTCGACCGGCGCCGTGTAAACGAAAGGCGTAATCGCATCGAAACCGTTGCGGTTACGAATGAAACCGCGTCCGTGTAAACAGTGCCTTAATTGTCGCGTAGCCGGCCCGCGGGGGTGGCTATAGGAGTGACAAATTCCGTGATTTTGTCGCGAAAAATTCACCTCATTAAATTTCTTGCGGTTTGCTGTATACGATATTTTTCGCTGTCGCCATTGCATCACTTGCACGCGGGTGGTTACACATGCGATTATAACCGCGCGCTGACAACACGACAATGTTAACAAAAAAATCACATCACCATCGCAATTCAAAAAAAACGTTCGTGCAGCCGGGACTTAAATTCTTCTCAAGAGCTCTCGCACGAGAACAGGACATCTCACTTTTTCTCGTGAACCGCTTCTACCCTCAAGTTTCGTCACTTAAAGGAGCACTGTCACCGGGATTTTGCTGTTTTTGGTTCAATTGTGCCAAACTTACTGCCTTTTAACTGTTATCGTGCAAAAAATGATCCTACAGAATCAGCAAGATGAATTCCAATGAAATTTTAGCAGGGAGAGCTAACCATAATAATTTTTTTGGTGATTTTTCAATACACAGCTTGAAATTTTGAAAAAACTGGCAAGTTTTTTCAAATTGCAATCCATTTCCATCCTCGCCATCTTTGATGGAATACAGAAGTTTATGGTGTCAATGCAGTACTACAGTCTTTGGCAGCAAAACTAGACCATTATTTAAAGGTTTCCACTGATGCATTGGCAGTTTTAAGCTTTTAAAGTGATGGTACAATAGCGTGACACTGCCCCTTTAAGTAAGATCTTGACAATGATAACAACCGTTATTGATTGAAAAAAATCTCCAAGGATAAGAAACCTACGGTGACGTCTAAACTAAAAGCATATACACAAAAGCACCCAACAGGACCTACCCTAACGCCAACAGGCCTATCCTCCTTTTCGGTATACGCGCTGCGTAATACTGGTGACAGTGTTGTCGGTTCATCATCACTAACAGTTACAGTAACAGTAACGAGACGACAATTACCTTTACAATTTCCCGTGATTTTTCAATGGCAATTAACATCGCCTCCTCCTCGTCCTCTGCCTGGTACCTCCTCCACCAACTGTTTGATTTTTTCCCTCTTATCACATCAGCGAACGATTTAGGGGAATCCATAGTCTTTCACAAAGAATCGAAACAAATCGCAATTTGCAATCTTACGAGAAAAGCGCCGGCAAATATCGATTTGACGTTGTTTCAAAGAAGTTGATTACCGTACCGGAAATCGCGACCAGGTATTCTATTTTTGCCGCAGTCAATCACTTATTGCGTACTAGCAAGTCAAAGCAGTCATTGTTATTAAACTGGCTCAGGGCATTTTGCGAAAATATCATGAGAAATGGAACTGATGGTGGCTACTGGGCAGCGTGGCTTGTAGACATTTTCTTTGAGAAAAATACAAAATATTTAATAAAAGCGGACTTTTCTGGTCAAGAAGTTTTATTGTGTGGAATTTGGACATGTTAAGAGAACAAAAGATTTTCCTTGACAGTAACCCTATTTTATAAAACAAGCTATGTAGTGCCCCGGGTGTAACTGACCGATGTTTGGGTATAGGGGTACTACTGCAAGTTTGAAACCCTTACCCTGTTTCGAACAACAAAATAACAGTAAATACTAACGGCTCTTTTTTAAGATTGTAGGAAGAACGTTAACTGAAAGCGAACAAATCCCTAACCTTCCAAAGATCCTGATAAGTACAGGTGCGCTTGAACTTATATACCCGTTTCGGGACATCGGAATCAAAAGCCATAACCTTATCCGTATTTATTTAATCACTTCGCCAGAGACCTGGCAGGGACACTACAACAGCTCGCGCCAATTACTGTAGGCCCGTAACTGCAAACCCTCCCACATTCAAGTAGAGATAGACCACCACACCGGGGACTACGTCTCCTACTCTTTTCGAACAGTGCGTGGGTTCTTTAACGTCCCACAGAATCAGTTATGAAGAGTTGTGAGACGGGACCTACGATTTATCGTCCTTATCCGAGAAGACTAGAAAGTCTATCCATTTGCAGATGTCATTACAAAGGCAGCACTTTCTCCTCAATTATTTAAAGACCATGAGTGTTGGTCCGGCCGGGGTTAGAACCCGCGACCTCCCGCACGGTAGTCCAGTGCTTTACCACTGAGCTAACCTATAGGGAAGTATCCCCCGGTGTGATGCACAAATGAAATCTTGTGAAACTCAAATGAAATCAGTGACGTTTCTAAAGCCAAACTGGGATTACATGGGGCACGGCACGGGCTATTCACTATTTCATCCCCCACCCCCTAAGCTGTCCACTTACAAAAAGATTTAATGTCCACGTGCAACTCGCTTTTTGGAAACGCTTAGATTCTTGTTCAATTCTCTTTCAATTTAATTTCTCTTTTTCCAATTTCTTGTCTTTTTTTTTTAATAATAAATATTTGGAAAAATTTGTTACCCTCGACCCTCGACATGGAACCCTCGACCCTCGACATAGAACCCTCGATCCTCGACCCTCGACCAAAAGACAGACTCGCCCAAGTAAAAGAAATTCCACGAGGATTTTGTTTACGCCAAATGTCAGCAAGTGAGCAATCAGACATGAAATTACGAAGAACACGTTTATCAGGCAGGCGATTTTCAGAGCAATGCAAGCGATGAAGAACATTATCAATACAATTAAAATCGCCAGCGTTCAAACGAACTGGAGAAAGAAAATAGGAATGTAATCCATCGAAGAAGGTCCTGCGCTCAGAAACGGTATTTGGAGCGTAAATGTTTACAATATTAAATTTGTCTGACCCTAAAAGCACCAATGCACTAATAACTCTGCCATCAGAATAAAAAACATATCGAGAAATCTTGCCCTGGAATCTAGGAGAGACAAGCAAGCCAACACCGGCCGACCGGCCACCCCCAAAAGACCAGAGACAACCACCAGACCATTTCCGCGCAATTTTATCAGCTTGTACTTTGCAAGAGACACGAGTCTCCTGTAATAAGACAATATCAAAATCAGCCCGAGACAATTCGTGTAAGGCTAGATCACATCTAGCGAGGGTAATTAACCCCCGAGCATTTAAGGAGGCAACTTTTAGCATTGGCGCTAATGGCGACCCCTCCTCCTCCTTCGTACTCTTACCCACTCAGACGCATCATCAGAGTCAGATTCAGAGTTATTGCTGTGATCTCGCTCACGGGTTCTTGATCTATGACGGCTATCATCCCTATAGTAATCCCGCTCGCGACGGCGATCGCGATCCCGATCGCGGTCCCGCGTCGAAGCACGGTCGTACTCACGGTCCCGGTGTCCCTCGTGTTCACGATCATACTCACGGGACTCGCGTGGACGATCGCGAGCCCGCTCACTGTCCAACGATGCATCAGCATTTTTTCGAGAGTTTCTTTTACGATCTTCCTTCTGGTCATCCTTCCTCTTTTCTTCTTCCTTCCTCCTGTCCTCTTGCTTCCTTTCCTCTCTCTTCCTCTCCCTCTCACTCTTCTCGGGTGCTACCGTCGCACTATTCATCTTAGGGGAATTTCGCTGAGCCTTTTTACCACTGGAATTCAATTGAGTAGATGCCCCGCCCGACGCGGTCCCCGCAGCGCGAATGGCCTCGACTTGTTTCGGCGAACGCGAGGCCACACTCGCGTACGAGGGCGACGCGGCCGGTTGGGAAATTACGGTCGGCGGGGAAGTTACGGTCTTCGCAACATCAGCATATGATGAATTGGAAGGCTGAACATCAATGTTTGCACTGTACAACAAGAATGGACAATCCAGGGCGGGATGCTCATTCGAACGGCAAATACAACACCGAGTAGACTCCTCGCAATCCTCCATGCGGTGTCCAGGTTTCTCACAAATGAAACAACGAACAGAGGAACAACACGCGGCCAAATAATCAGAATCCCCGCAACGACGACAAGTCTTCGGTTGACCTCAGGGGCACCCAACGAGCCAAAACAACCAAAAGCTGTAGAAAGGCATTTTTAAGTACCTTATGGTGTTTGAAGTCTGTTTAAAGTGATATTTTCATAAGCTAGAAGAAGCTGATCTGTTCGGATTCCCTAGCTGAAATTTTAATTGTCCGAAAATGTTAGGGAACAAAATCTTCCTTTGCGAAAATGCAAGGTGAAATGAACTTTCCACGAACTTTCTAGGGAGCTATTTGCTTTCCGAAAATGCTAGCTGACGTTTCTGACTGTCAAAAACAGCAATTACGACCTTTCCGAAAACCTCAGGGGCTATGATTTCCCCACTGCGAATCTTTTAGGCCACGTTTTAGTTACGAAAATCCGAGTGCACTCTTTAATCGACGCCGAAAACCCAAGGCGAATTATCCTTCACCGAACAGATATCTACCGAAACTTTTCGTCGGGTGCCCCTGTTGACCTGGATACCAGATACGAATGAACTCGCCTGCAATAAAAACAGTGGACGGGATGTCCATCTGAATGCGCATTCGAGCAGTACGAATCCCATTTAAAATAGAAGACGGAACTCTATCTCGACGTAAAGAAAAAACCTTTCCGTACGCCGAAAGCCGCCCAATTAAAATTGTATCCGGCAATTCGGTCGGAGCTTCGAAAACTTTTACAAGCACCACTTTCCTTTCACAATCCCCAAGAAAACTTGGCAACCATTGATCCAAACTTCTTGAAGGCCGAGGGCAACATTTTTAGCGTCACTAGATTCAAAGGACACAATCCACGTGTTGTTTGAAGCGCGGCGCTGTATTGAATTTATCGTGTCAATATCCAGGCCCGCTTTGTCAAGCCCTTCTAGAATGTCTTGACTAGAGCAGAGGGTGTCTATTGCGAAGTACACAGATAACTCCTTCTTCAGACGTACACCAGTTTTTCCAAACGACCACGTGTTGCCGGGGACTTTAGTAAAACGAGCCCCGCTCGCATATAAATCTTGCAAAACACTCGGTGCAGGAACGAAATCTTCTCGTTCCTCAGCCTCTGGGGACTTGGACCCCTGGGAAGTATGGTTTTCCTCGGAAAATAAGACTGGCGTTTCGGCGACAACATCAACATCCGCATTCTCATCCGCTTGATTCTCGTCACCTTTTGTCGTGCTGACAACTTGGGGGGTGAAGATGATGCTATGTGGGCCAATCAGCAGTTATGCCAACTTGTTAGGCCTCATCAGCATGACATAGCTAATGCTCAGGCTCAAGTACCCACATATCAATAAAACAAGCAATGAAAACGTAAAGCTTGTGGGATGTGGCTGGAGTGACAAGGATACTTCACAAATTAATGTGCTCAAGTAAGCTGAAGCCACTCTAAGGGCACTAAGGCCACATGGTAGCGGGCATTACCCCTTAAATCTACCAAAGCAAAGATTGAGCCCAAGCATTAGCAGCCATGGACAGCTGTTTCGGCCTTGTTAGGCCTCATCAGCATGGCATAGTAATGTTCTTAGAGTGGCTTCAGCTTACTTGATCACATTAATTTGTGAAGTATCGTTGTCACTCCAGCCACATCCCGCAAGCTTTACGTTTTCATTGAGGTTCTTATATAAGTATATTGTGCTTATTTGGCCAAATTTCAGTGGTATAAGTTTCTGGGCTAGGAACATTGTGTGACTTGATTGAAAGCGTAATTTGAGAACTGAACAGTTTCTATTTCATTTGCTTCTTTTGGTATCAGTTAAATAGTGATTGTAGTTTTAATTCTTGTGACAGCTCTCAACTTTTAGCGATGTAAGCACAAGAGCAAGCATAAGAAGCTTATGCCAAGTGATTAGTGATCATTATTATTAAACGACCACTACGCAAGCCAACGCAAGCATAAGCGCAAACACAAGGAAAAGAAAAATTTTGATCCTTGCGCTTATTCTTATGCTTGCGTTAAGCCCGTTTTCACAGTGAAACAAGGGTCAAAGAAGCGCTCTTGTGCTTGCGCTTATTCTTGCGTTTGTGCGTGCATTGCTGGTGAAAACCAGGCTTAAGCAATTTCTAGGCATGTGCTGTATTTTCAGTTGTGATAAGCACCAGTCTCACGTACGTCAGGTTTATACGCTCGTTTGATTGTTCGTTTCAATCTGGAGAGACTCACTCTTCAGGTACAATTCGTTTTCTTTGCTTTTATTTTATTTTTATACCTTTTTTTTTTATTTTTTTTATGTTATGTTGTATGTTCATACTACTTTTTAGAGCTCAGTTTCTACTGGCAATTATTGTCTGGGAACCCCTTTTGTTTCAGAATCGTGTTTTCAATAAACGTGATTAGAAGACTGGACTCTCTTGTGTGGCTTTATCTCTTGATTCCTTCTGTACCATTCAGCCTGGAGGTACTTGCTCCGCATTTTCTTGTACGCGCTGGGTTTTTACTGTTTTACAGGGTTGGAAATTAGCGCTCGCCCACTCGCCAATGCGAGTGGCAAGACCATCGGGCGAGTGGAGATCGCAGGTTACTCGCCCGGTTTGGCGAGTTGAATTTTCATATTCAGGGAAACAAAACTGTAACTGAATGTTTTTGACAAAATGTAATCTAAACGTAAACGTACCAGTACTTTTTTAACATCTGAAACCTGGCACATGCATGCAAACTTTGTGCTTCGTAAAGAGAAATGTCTTCTGATCAAGTAGTAATGAAGTATCTACTAGTAGTCATGTTACCGCTGGTTATAAACATACTACGCCGCTGAAAACAAAACATGTACTAAATTATGATGGTCTAGTGTATCTACACACGTGTTTTCAGAATGTGGAGATATTTTCCCGGAGTGTCCAAAACTGACAAAAAGACTGCGAGGGAAATTCAAAAGGCAGACACCAAAGACTACGAGAAGACGAGATCAAGGAAATTTTCTTCCAAATGGCAAGTTGGCCGGCCATGGTTGAGAGACGGTCAAAACGGCATGACATGCGAGTGGTGTGTTGAGAACAAACAAACCTTGATTTCACAGGGCGTTTTGACTTCAAGTAAATTCATAGATGGCTGTACAAGCTATAAGGCAGAATCTATCGCCT
>JAEMWC010000138.1:757500-767500 GCA_016490735.1 Pachyseris speciosa | reverse complement strand
CCAGGGGCACCCAACGAGCCAAATGAACCAAAAGCTGTAGAAAGGCATTTTTAAGTCCCTTATGGTGTTTGAAGTCTGTTTTTAAAAAGCGATGTTTTCATAAGCTAGAAGAAGTTCATCTGTTCGGATTCCCCAGCTGAAATTTTAATTGCCCGAAAATGTTAGGAAACAAACTCTTCCTTTGAGAAAATGCAAGCTGAAATGAACTTTCCACGAACTTTCTAGGGAACTATCTTCTTTCCGAAAATGCAAGCTTACGTTTTTGACTGCAAAAACAGCAATTACGGCGGCGACCCATTTCCGAAAACCTCAGGGGTCCGTGACCAGACGCCTTTTCGGCGCTTGGCCGAAAAAAGCGTCTGGTCACGCAGGCTACTCGAGTGTAATCGATCACACCATTTTATCACTCAATTTTATTGGTTAAGAAAAAACAAAAGGACTGACGTCGCGGAAATCCTTCTCCAGCTTGGGATAGCAGACGTTCTTTCCTCGGCGTGTGAAACAAGAGCCGAAAAAGATGGCTGGTCACGCAGGCTAACCGAATATCGGTCTCTCTTTTCTAGAACGCGAACGGAGGCAGTGAGTGGGCTGATGTCCTGATGCGGACCTACTATAGGACAGATCACAGCACCGGGAATCATGTTCCCTACTCTTTTCGATCAGTGTGTGTGGGTTCTTTTACGTATGCTTTTGCTCTGGTCTGAGGTTTGAGCCCACGTGCTTCCCCTAAGCAGTTTCTACCAAGCTTACCGGGTGCTATCCGACCGATACTCCATCGATATATCGATCAACACTATTTATATCGATCGAGGGCGGTAAATTGTTTTGGTTTGCTAAGTGGCGAAAAGGAGGAACAGAACAAACTTACCATTTCCATCCATGAATAACTTGAGAAAGAACTCCCACGGTCCATTATAACCATCACCAAAAGCACGCAAGGTTTCTGAGAAGTGGAAATAGGATACCGCAGTATCCTTGGGATTGCGGGCCAAGTAAATATATTTGCACTGTGTGCTCTCACTTGAAGCTTTAGGAGTGGTGCTGTAGGTGAGGTGGCTTTTTATCAGGCGAGGACTTGGAAGATCTTTAAAGTCAGGCATATTCCACATTTCGTTGGTGAATACTTCTAAGAATGGTACTCGCTTACCGATTTTTTCTTTGCTAATTTCTCCCTCGTTATGCAGCTGCCAAACAATTTCTTGCACCCAAGTTGTTCCTGAATAAAATCAATGATGAATAAAGTCATTTGTTAGACTGAGTTATTCTCGGGCTGAAGTGGTAAATGGCAAAAAGTAGGGTGATAGAATACAGTAAAAACCCGCGTATAAGGACCTAGATTTTTCCAAGTTAGCCCATACAGCCTCGTAGCAGGAAAGTAGGCTAAACCGGTTCTTAAATAGGTTCTTATTTTCTTAAGTGACTCATTTTCGGTAGGCGTGGTATATCATTTATATCTAGCCGATTTTTTGAGAACCAGGCTCATGAAAATTTGAGATGTTTTAGACCTTTCTTTATCAATACCTCGGTTTATCAATAAGGATACTTGCATTTAGGCTCATTATGAGCCTACAGTCCCTACTAAAGGGAAGACAAAGAATACATGTTATTTGTCTTGCAATACACCATTTTGATAATGATCAGTTCCTGGTCAATGAATTATGGGTAGATCCAGTCCTTTGTGGGGGCAAACGGTCAAAATTACAATTTCAAATTACGTCCTATAATGGCCGTTTGCCCCCACAAAGGACTGGATCTACCCACAATTCACCAGGAACTGATCATTAGCAAAATGGTGTATTAGACGTGAAATTGACGTGACCTCTAACATGAGAATTTTGGTGCGTGAATCGGCCAAATCTCTTAGAATTCGCTTTTGCTGACGGCAAAGATAGCTTTCGAATTAGGGTCGAATATGGGTCGAATATGGGTCGGATGAGAAAAAGGAAAGTCTTATTATTTACAGAATCTCCAAAAAACACAAAACAATAAAAAGAATAAATTTGATGCTTTTGCAAAAAGACGAAAAAACCCACTACTGTTACATAAAGAAAATGTCAGCTCTGATTTATAACCAGTCGAAACACCAACACAAAAAGTTCTTTTTCGAAATGTGTTTGTCTATATTTTCGAAACAAACGGTACTTGAAGAACATCAAAAATACTGCAACGGTGTGAAAGGCGTTCCAACAAGAGTTGAAATGCCCGAAGAAGGTAAAAACATCTTGAAATTCGAAAACTTCAAAAATCAAATGAAAGCACCTTTTGTTATTTACGTCGACTTTGAAGCGGTAATCAAAAAAATCCCGGAAGCCGAACGAGAAAAAACAACATGTACAGAGAAAACAAATGTGCAGGAAGCTTGTGGATTTGCTTTCACAGTTGTCAGAAGCGATGGAAGAGTAGTGCGCCCCTTTAACACTTAAAGGCAAAAAACAGACTCGCAACAGAAAACAGCAGAAGTATTTCTAACCATGTTGTTCGAAGTTGAAGAAGAGTTGCGAGAAAGTTTGGAATACCCAGAAAAATCTGAAATGAGCCGACAAGATTGGAAACATTTCAACCAAGCAAAAAATTGCCATATTTGCGAAGAACCTTTGGTCAGAGAACAATTCCTTGATTCAAGACAAACCCTCGACGTATGGACAGGTAAATACGCGGGACAAAGTCACAAAAGATGTTTCTTCAAAGAGCAACAAACAACCATACCTGTATTCAATGAGTTTGGAAAACAATTAAAATACCTGTCGTTTTCCACAATCTTAAAGACTATGATTCACACCACTTGATGTAAGCAATGTCTGATGTCAAAACAAACAAACCTTTGAACTGCATTGCAAATAACACGGAGAAATACATTTCATTCAGTCTTGGAAATCTCGTTTTCATAGGTAGCTTTGCATTTCTTTTGAAAAGCTTGGATTCTGTTGTGAAAGCCACTCCCAAAAACAAATTGAGAATTACTAGAAGCCTTTATCCGAAGAATCCATTTCTGGGCCTTCTTTTCGAGAAAGGAATTTATCCTTACGAATACGTTGATTCTCTTAGCGTTTTCGAACAGAGGGAACTCCCACCAAAAGAATGTTTCTTTAGCACTGTTTCTGATCAGGGAGTTTCAGACGAAGACTACAGTCACGCGTGCAAGGTTTGGGAACATTTTGGCTGCGAAACGCTTTGGTCATTACCGCGACCTTTATTTTAAAATTGACGTTGCGCTTCTTGCAGACGTTTTCGAAAATTTCAGAGACGTTTGCATGGAAAAGTACAATCTAGACCCCGCGCACTACTATACCTAACCAGGCCTTTCGTGGGACCCTTTGCTAAAAAAAAACGAAAATCGAACTCGAGCTTTTGACAACAGAGATATGCACCTTTTCGTCGAAAGGAGCATGCGCGGAGGTATCTCTATGGTTAGCAAGAGGCACGCGGAAGCAAACAATCCGCTTGTGAAAGGATTCAATACAGCCAAACCCACCAAGCATATCCTCTATCTCGACGCCAACAATCTGTACGGCTGGGCGATGAGTAAGCACCTCCCTGTTTCGGGTTTCAAGTGGAAATACGACATTTGCGAGGAAGAAATTCTCGCTAAGAAGGAAAACGCTGAGAAAGATTGGATTTTGGAGGTGGATCTTGAGTACCCCCGCGAACTCCACAAAGAGCACAACAGTTATCCGCTGGCGCCAGAAAGAAAGGCTGCGAAGATGGAATGACTCGCGGGCTACCAGAAAAGAATGATGGAAGAACTCAACCTTCCATTCCTCGAGTGTGAAAAGCTTCTGCTGACGCTTCAAGACAAAAACAACTACGTGGTCCACTACAGAAACCTGCAGTTCTACCTGTCACAAGGGATGAAGTTGAAAAAGATACACAAAGCGCTGAAGTTCGACCAAAAACCGTGGATAGAGCCCTATATCCGCATGAACAGATTTCCGAAAAAAAGCAAAGAACGATTTAGAGAAAGACTTCTACAAACTGATGAATAACTCTGTATTCGGCAAAACAATGGAAAACCTGCACAACAGAATTGACGTAAGACTTGTACGCACCCACGAAGACAAAAAGATTCGCAAACTTATTGCGAATCCTGCATTCAAAAGTTTCAACGCATTTGCAAACGATCTTGCTGGAATTCACATACAAAAAGCATCGATCCTTCTGAACAAGCCGGTTTACACAGGGATGTCGATTCTTGACAACAGCAAAATCTTGATGTACGACTTCTTCTACAACACTCTCAAAAAGCGCTGCGGCGACAAATGCGAGCTCATCTACACGGACACAGACAGTCTTCTGCTGGAAATTCTACAAAGACATGGCTTAAAACCTTGACCTCTATGACACGAGCGACTACCCGGCAGACGATCCCCTGTTCACAATGAAAAACAAAAAGGTTTTGGGCAAAATGAAAGATGAATGCGCAGGAAATCCAATAGTAGAATGCGTCTGTTTGCGCCCAAAGATGTACTCGATCTTGAGAGAGGACGAAAAAAATGTGAAAAAGGCCAAAGGTGTGAAAAAGAATGTTGTCAAAAACATCCGACATGAAGAGTACAAAGAAACACTCCTTGGGAGAAAAGAAACAACGCACGGAATGAACATTGTGCGGAGCGAAGGGCACAACATCTTCGACATGACTGTGCAAAAAACATCCCTGTCAGCATTCGATTCCAAAAGATGGATATACGAAGACGGGATAAACACAAACTCATTCGGATACAATCCGCCACTGACTGAAGCCCAACAAAAGGCAGTAAATAAATTGTTAAAGGGGACTTTCACCCCCATTCCGAAGGACTATGAAAATCCACCACTGACTGAAGCCCCCAAAAAAGCAGTAGATGAGTTGTTAAAGGGGACTTTCACCCCCCGGGCAGGAAGTCGAAGAAAATGAATTTGATGATGAGTGGCTAGACGAGATTTTCGGGGGTAACCCCGTATTTGGGGGAATAACCAACAACTCTTCACGAACGAAACTGCGTTTTGGTCCGTCGTGCAAATGGTACAAAACTGTCGTGACTAGTTTCACGACTGTTTTTCAATCTTGAAGACTTTCACTGACCAAACAGGGTCTGTGGCTCTTTTTTAGCCGCCCTCCAACTCGCCGGGTTGGTAAAGATAACGAACATTGACAAGAGAGGGCAGCTGTTTTTCGTTTTTCCTCACAGGTCTTCGATATGTTGAAGAAGGTTTGGAAGAAACAACTTTTCCCTTTATCGCTTCTGCTGGTTTTTTGCCAGTTAGGCCTGTTTCTTCATTGTTCAAAGCCGCAACAACATCGGGCAGCCGCTTTACCCACGCAGTGGATCTCTTCCCTTCAGGCAGACGCATTTCTACAGCATACTGGTGGCCAAATAGGCGTTCAGCCAGGGTTTGGTTGAACCGTTCGACAATAGCCTGGTCGCGGTGAATCTCTGGGTGTCCGCGTCTGATAAAGGTTGTGTTTTTCCATCTCTTTCGAGACAGCGCCCATGAACTCGCGCCCATGATCCACCTGCAACATTTCTGGCCATTTCAGCGGCCCGCGCTTGTAAATCTTCTGAAAAGCCTGCGCAAACTCATCAGAGTTTTTCGAGGTAAGGGGTTCAGCCTCTTTGTAGCGGCTGGCCACGTCGTCAATGGTCAATGCGTACTTAAACATTTTGCGGCTTCCCGCCCCTCGGCGGGAATGAGGCAGCTTGCCGTGAGGCAAGAAAAGAAGGTCGGCTTGGTGCACCTTGTTTGGTGTGAAAACATCAAATTTTGGACGAGGAATGTGACGCGGTGCAGGGAGATATATCTGCCAAAGCGCTTGCCTCACAAGCCACTTTTTTGCGGCATCTTCAGAGACCTTGGCAGCTTCGGCAAGTTTTTTGATTGCGGCCAGGCCTTTCCAATAGCCGCCAGGGCTGTAGTAAGTTTTTTTCCATACCTCCGCCTTAGAGCGGAAACTATATATTTCTTACCAAAACTTCAAAGGAAACGAAAAGCTGCGTAGCCAACAGCAAGAGTGCCGGCACCCCCAAAAAAGCAGCTCGCCCTGTTTTTGCTGCGCGCTTGGCTGGTAGAAATAGGAGAGCTTTGGTTCTTTCAGCGGAGCGAGAAGTTTGTCAGGGTGTGCCTTGTTATTAAGTTTAAAAGCATAGTCAGTGTTTGTGAAGTTTTGCTTGGCCTGCACTTTAATTTGCGCGTTTGTCTGGATCCAGTCAAGGAGCTGGGTGCGCTCGCGGTTGTATTTTGCGTAAGCCGCTTGATAATCCTCAAGAGCTTTGTCGTGTCGCTTTTTTTCGTCAAGCGCGGCATCATCGCCTCCGCCAAGCGCCTTTGCTAGATAATTGCCACCGATGAAAGTCACTGCATTCAAGACCGTACCACCAATCATAATCGCAATCGTTGCCATGTCCGAAAAGACAATATGTCTGAAAAGACAATGTATATATTACACAACACTTTTCAAAACACACGCCTTTGGGTTCCTGCCTATGGGCGGTGGGTGGAAAATTCAAATATTGGTAGGAAGGATTTTTTGGTCCTCGAGATATCGTTTGATAGCTATGCTACCTGCCATTGCGGCTGTGAATTTCGCATAGTTCATCGCATTACTGATGGGGTCAGATGTGAAACTCTCTTTCACAACCTTTTTCGCGACCCAACCAATGCCAGCAACTAGGCCGGTTAGAACTGCCGCATCCATAATCGTTTTGACAAGCTTATTGTCAGGCATGGTAATTAGTATAAAAAGTTGAAAAGTTTAATATGAAAAAAAAAATTTTTTATCCACCTCAGTCTCGCTTGCACTGGGCCTATTCCTCATCTTCTTCATATTTTTCATCTTCCATCTCCTCCTCCTCGTCCTCCTCCTCCCAAAAAATTCTGGTGGGTTGGACACCAAAAATATCAAAAGCTTTCATAAGGAATCCTTCGATTGAAGTCAAAAGCTAATACCCCGAGTCCGGCAAGGGCCGCTATGTTGATAAAGACTTTCACGATTTGCCACATTTCTCTGTATACGCCGGCCACAAAACTTCAATAGAAAATTATTCCATGTGTCTGACCCCCCTTTTCCTCTGCTGCATTTCAGGAGCGGGCTCGCTGGGAACAGGAGGGCTCGGGGCGCTTTCCTTTTTTCCTGAAGCTAAAGACTTAAACCTCTCTTTTAACGCCTCGCGCTGATAATAAACGCCGGCTGCCCCAACAATAAGCCCGCCCACAGCAAGTAAAGTAGTAAAAGAAGAACCTGATATTTCAGAAGAACTATCAGATTCCATAGTAGGAGCGGCAGTTGCATTTGCAGTTGTAGCTTTTTCTTTGGCTTTTTTAAATTTGTCGTTTGCAATTATGACAGCGGCCTCTGCTGCGGCTTTTTTCTGCGCTTCGCGTGCCTGCCGCGTTCTTTCCACCACCAACTTGCCCGCAGCCACTCGCTTGGGATTTTTTTGACGCTGTGTGATTGGAGCGGGGTAAGTAAGATGTCATTTGGACTGTCCACTGGATGGTTGCGGGGCCTGTGTTGCCTGTGGTTCACCACCACCCGGTGCTTCAGCCGACATTGTACAGATATCTAAAATAAAAAAGGAAAGTTTAATTTGCGGCAATATACTGAGCAAGCAAAAAATAGTAAGCAGTTACTTTGTAATTGTCAGCTTTTATTCAGCAGTTGAGGATTTGTCAGCATCATTTTTATATACATTTGTGACCGGGTCCGGTGTAAAATCAATGTGTTTTGTGGTGATCAGCGCCGCGTTGGCCACAGCAAGCCACCGGCCGCACTTCAAAGAAAGGTTGCCAGCCAGGTTGGAGAGCTCTTTCCCGATAATGTAGTCTTCTTTGAGTTCTTTTTGGTAAGCCTCAACGTCTTTGATGTTAACAAACAACCCGGCGGCTTTGGTCAAAAGAAAAATGCAGCTGTATATCAAGCTCGCGGTTATCTTTGAGCCCACATACGTTTCGTATATTTTGAAATACTTCTCAACCTCTTTGTCGGTGAGGTGCTTTACCTGCTGGTGTGGCAACTGCACGCCGATGGCCTCTTTGGCTTTGCCTCTCGACACCAGCAAGGCCAGCTGCTCACGGGGAGCAGGAATGTAAGGCCCAGGGGCAGCCAGGGGCACAGAACCACCCCATCCCATAGCCGGGAAACCCTCTGCCGCGCGCGCGGTGCCTCCGCTTCTAGCATTTCCAAAACTTCTGCCATTGCACGCTCTTCTGCCATCTATACTTCAACTTTTATTTTTTTAATTCGGGTGTGCTCCGGAGGAAAGCATCTAAGATCTGGAGCCGGAATTGGAATTCAACTTAAAATAACCCCGAATGGGTGCCGAAGCGAGTAAACAAGGAAAGAAAACTTTCGATCTTTCAACTTTGAAATCATACTTTTGTATTCTTCTTGGGACAAATCGCCTGCATAGTCATCAAAAAGGGCTTTCGTGGTCTTGGCCGAGGGGTTGTAAGAAAGAACGACCGCCGCAATGTTATCCCGAAAAGACGCTGTGATGCTGGTGTACTTTTGTGTTAGCACCCAAACACTGATGCCGATGTGCCTTGCGGAAAAGGCGAGATGCACCAGCTGGCCTGTGCGCTTTTTTACCTCTTTTGAGTCTGCGCAGTCCTCAAGGATTATTAGGGTGTTGGTTCCCTCAAAAAAAAAAAGTTATTAGCTTCATCCAAAGTTCCACCTGGTGCTGCTCGCAAATTATCACATATACCCGTGGATCATTTTCCCCAAACCCGAAGAGGGTCCTGTTGTGTGCAAACGTCGGACAGATTAGCACGATGAAGTTAAATTTGCCACGGAAAGTGCCCGTCAGCTGGTCAACCACGAAACTTGTTTTGCCTGAATTTGTAGGCCCAACAATGAGAGCATTGAACGGAATGTTATTCGGGTTCATTCTGTGGGTTGATATGTTAGTATTGCACAGATGCCAATTGCCTGCCCACGAGGTTGAACTGCGAGTCGCTGATAACGAAAATATGGCAGTTCACATTGCCAGAGCCTCCGGTGTCCCTCTCTAGTTCAAGCTGAATCCCGTCTGTGCTGTTTACGAGGCGTGTGCCGCTGTCGTGCATCGCTTCCTCCCACATGTCCTTACCTTCAATCCCATTGCTGAAAACCATGTTTGGAACGCCATTGATCGTGATGCTGACTTTTGTCAAGTCTGGGTTGAAATAATTTTCTGAATCCCTTGCGCCTGCAGTGTAGGGCTCAACGAATAGGAGAAGAAGGCCTTTCAGAGATCTTCGTTGTGGAGTGACTTTTAAGTTGAGTTTGGCGTCTGAGGCTCTGTTGAAGGTCACCATTTTTCCCGCACAGTGTGGTCATAAAGGAATTCCTTGCCGGCGGAATAGGCGCTTTCAGCCTCGTCAGCCAGAGTTTTACTTCGGATCATTTCGTACTCGAGCTGGATGTTTTTCAGCTTGTAGACAAGTTTCGTGGTGTCTGAACCCCTCACAACCTGTTCTGTTGCCGGAAGTGTCAGCTCGAACACAAGGTCGTTGTAAAGAGCTTGGGGATAAAAAACTCCATGGTCGGTCAGAATCTGGTGGTCCAGTCTGATTCTGTATTTTTTTTACCGAAAACCTTTTCCAGCTTGTTTTCCAAGGCGACGCCCAAGGTTTTCTTGTCCCCCGCCCCCGAGCGGATCCTGTTGAGGTCATCGCTCTGGATGCCCTCGAGCAACATGTTGTACCGCTCCTCCTGCGAGAGGAAAAGGTCTTCCCAGATCTTGAAAACGTCATATGCTATTGTTTACTGTAGTATGTTGCCAGCGTATTTCACAACCAGTTTGTCGATCAGCGCTCGCGAGACGTTTTGTACGAGGAAGTTATTGGCGTGTCCTCCGGCCAGGTCGATTGTAAAAACAAGCGAGAGCGAACCGGGCACGAGGACTTCGTGCTCATTTAGCTTGGGGACTGTAACGTAAAGCGTTTCTCCGGGGTTGGCTTCGCTTCGATCAAATGTGATGCGCTTTATGGTGCGCTCTGCTTTCATTGCGCCGGCATTTTTCTCTTGGTGGGTTGGCCAAAG
>JAEMWC010000138.1:740000-752500 GCA_016490735.1 Pachyseris speciosa | reverse complement strand
TCTGTTTTGACAAGCCGCTTCCGAAAGCCGATTACGTCAGGCTTATTTCGTGCTCACTTTACAATTCTTGGCTCAATTTAAAAAGCTCTGGGTTAATTTCGTTGTTAAATGAACACGGTAGAAGCACTTCTCTAAAAGGGTTTCCTCCAGGAAATTACACCCCCAAAGGTCTCGCAAAAAACCTTAATTTAATTTTTGCAGAACTCGGCACTAAACTTACTTCCGAGGTAAATGACCCCTCTGACATTGTGGTGATTAAAAACCCTGAAAACAACATCCTTACGTTTTCCAAAATTTAGTCGATTTTCTTAATACCCACACGCATTAGTACGAATGTGTATATTTCAAAGCTCAACGATCCAAATTTCTTCTTTGTGTACTGCGATTTGGTCAACCGGGACCAAAATTTCTTGAATACGGGAAAAAATTAATGTATTGCTGGCCAAGCAATGAAAACGCCAAGCTTGTGGAATGTGGCTGGAGTGACAAGGATACTTCACAAATTAATGTGATCAAGTAAGCTGAAGCCACTCTAAAGGGCACTAAGGTAGCGGGCATTACCTCTTAAATCTACCAAAGCAAAGATTGAGCCCAAGCATTAGCAGCCATGGACAGCTGTTTCAGCCTTGTTAGGCCTCATCAGCATGGCATAGCTAATGCTCAGGCTCAAGTACAAAACAAAACCTGTTTTTTTTTAACCTCAAACATTACATCACAGAACAAAGTTTCAATTACGTAATTATAAGCTCTTTCAAGGGAAACCCCCTGACAAAGTTCCTGTCACTTATCCTAATTCCTTTCTGGTGAAAGATCGAACAAAGTTGAATATTTAAATATATAATAAACCTTGAAAGATCATGGAGGATCTTTACTGTGTGAAGGAAAAAAAGAAAACCCACAATGTTCGGGGCACAATAAAATTTAAAATAACAACAAATGGAAGAAAACTTGTGACGGCGAAATGTAAAAGCTATGGGATAACAAAAACCAGCTTTGTATAGCGATTTCGCCGCCGCTTCACAAAAAAAAATTGATTTTATAAAATAAAGGGACCACTGTTCCCAGGTCACCTCCGACATCGAAATATGCGTGTTCTTTTGATCTCAAAATAAAAAAAAAAAACAAACAAGCAAACAGAAAACATATAGTCTCGATTCAGCCGCAGCCCCAGGTCGAATATTAGACGTTCGTGTTTAAATAGAAGTGCAGCTTTTTCTGGGCGAAGACGGATACATTGCATCAGATGAGAGATGTCCGGAGTGATTTTTCGAAAAGTAACGCTGTCAACGTGACTGAAGCAAACAGTTTGCACGGATAATTTATGCGACTATTCTTGAATATTTAACCCGTTGCCTGAGCTGTTCTAACCGATGTTGAAATTCGGCGATCGTACTGTCGCCAACCTTCCATCCTTCGACTCTTGTTCATTGGTTGAAAAGCAAGACGACATTAGGGACCTTTAGATATGAGATTAATGCGACGACGACTTTTCAAGTCTCCTTATCTGCTGGCAATAAGGAAGAGTGGTGGTCCTTGGGAAGTTAATGATTTGAATTTTGAAGGCCACACTCGTAAGGCTCGATCTCGTACTAGTAGTCAAATAGAAGGTCCCTATTGTAAAGTTGCAAACTGAGATATAATCCAACTACAAGTGTACCATCCGTGGCCGCTAGAATGCGGCCGTAACTGTCTGTGAATCATTTTATGAATTCTGAGCGTTGCTTGGACTTTTCACCCACCTGACTTGGGATACGTGACCACAAAAACATCATCTGGTCTCGTCTGGAAACTGGAGATATAATCAGCCAATAATACAGGATCTTTGGTGAAAAATGCCGGAATCTTTACACCAAGAATATCAAACCATCTCCAAGACGACCATTCGCCTTGTGTAAACTGTAATACAGGAGAAGTGGCCATTATTCCTTGTTCAGGAGTTTTGGAAATCGACGTGTTGACTCTTTAAAGGATCTTTCTGCTGACACTGATGGCTCGGGTGTCAGTTCGTGCGTGCCGTGCGTGCCGTCTATTCGCCATGTTCTAAACGAGTGGGAATCTGGGTACGATTTGCAACCACAGAGCTTCTCGGGATCGTTTGGAGGGACAGCAAAAACATGGCGGACAGCAGCAAGCCACCTGCGAAAGGCGCTCTCAAGGTTATTCTGACTGAAGAAGATATACCTGGTGCAAAAATTCCTCGCGAAACTGTACAACAATGCAGCGTTGTTCAATTGAAAAGATGGTTGCTGTGCAGAGGAGCTAAGACCACGGGAAATAAGAAAGCACTGGTGACAAGGTACGTAGGTTCACTCGAGGTGTAGTTATATCAAAGGGTCAATTGTGTTCTTTTATTTCATTCATATTTCATATTTGCAGAATTGAAGATTACATCAAGCACGGACTAGATGTTAAATATCTCCGTGATCCAGACGGCGGACTCCACCTACTACGCAAGAAGGTTAAACTTGGTGTACTTGAGGAGGAAGAGCCGCAACTCAGTCAGTCCTTTCCAAAAGAAGGTTACAAACCTGATCTAAACGGTCTCCCTAACATATCTTTTGGAACCGTTTGGCGGTTTATGATTCAAGGAGTTGAAAGTAAAAAACATCTTTCTACTGCAAAGCCCCTAGTCAAGGGATTTAACTTCTTTAAGTCAGGGCATGTTTTATACATTGGATATCTGTATGAAAATGGAAAACATTACGTAAAAAGTCAAGTTCTGCCATCTATGAAAAAAGATTAAGTCTACACCTGTTTTCTGGTATTGACATCCATTGCCAGTGTTTTAAAAGCACATTGCAAATGCCCCGCCGGTATTGATGGCCGCTGCAACCATGTAGCATCTACATTGTTTGCCCTTGAACAACATTTTAAGGAGAGACAAAAAACTAGTTCTGTTGCAGATGAGTCCTGTACATCTAAGCCTTGTAAGTGGAATGTTCCAAGGAAATGTAAGGGTCCAGTATCACCTATCTCTGAAATTAGCTTTGTCAAGCATGACTATGCAAAAGTAAAGAAAGCCAAAGCTAACCCCATATGCAGCACAACATGATATCTGTGTATCAGATCAAAAAATGTGGCCAAGTGAAAGATTACAAAACTTTTTTGAGGCTTTAAAAGAATATCAAATAAAATCCAGAAAAGCTGTTGGATGGACACATATTCTTCCTCAAAAAGTCAATAATCTGGAAGAACCACTCATCTCACCTATCAAAGATCATCCAATATCAGCTGATGAACTAAGAGTGAGATTTGAGAAAGTGAAGAGGAACATTAATTTTGATGAAGAAAAGATAAAGAAACTAGAAGAGCAAACACGAGGGCAGTCAAACACAAATTTGTGGCATCATCATAGGCAGCCCAGAATTACTGCTACCAAATGTTACAGAATTGCTGTACAAAGGGAGACAACATCAACAAAAATCATTGAAGATGTCCTTGATTACAAGAAACCATTTCAGAGTAAATACATGCAAGAAGGACTGGAAATGGAGGACAACATCATTGCTGCTTACAAATCATTAAAGCAGGAGGAAGGTGTCGCTGGCATAACTGTACAAAAATGTGGCTTTTTTATTTCCAAGCATCATGGCTTCCTTGGAGCAAGTCCAGATGGATTAGTGCATGACCCTTCTGCAGAGGACACTGAGGGTCTTCTGGAACTGAAATATATTCAAATGGAGGAGCAAGAAAGTCTGGAGGAGGCTTTGGTCCAAAAAGGAATTTGCAAGAAATATGAGGATGGTGTGACCTTGAATGTGAGGCACAAATATTATTTTCAAACACAACAGGCAATGAAATGAAGAATGATCCTCGCAGTTGTGAACGCAATTTATGCAATTGCGAAAAGAAGCCTGAAAAAAATTCAGGACTTCAACGGGGTTCGAACCCGTGACCTCGCGATTACCGGTGCGATGCTCTAACCAACTGAGCTATGAAGCCACTGACGTTGGGAGCAGGTCAATTGTGGGTTCATACGTTCCCGTGAAAGAAATGAGTGTGAATGACATATGAAATGAATCATATATGAACTGCGGAAATGAAATGAAATGAAGAATGATCCTCGCAGTTGTGAACGCAATTTATGCAATTGCGAAAAGAAGCCTGAAAAAAATTCAGGACTTCAACGGGGTTCGAACCCGTGACCTCGCGATTACCGGTGCGATGCTCTAACCAACTGAGCTATGAAGCCACTGACGTTGGGAGCAGGTCAATTGTGGGTTCATACGTTCCCGTGAAAGAAATGAGTGTGAATGACATATGAAATGAATCATATATGAACTGCGGAAATGAAATGAAATGAAGAATGATCCTCGCAGTTGTGAACGCAATTTATGCAATTGCGAAAAGAAGCCTGAAAAAAATTCAGGACTTCAACGGGGTTCGAACCCGTGACCTCGCGATTACCGGTGCGATGCTCTAACCAACTGAGCTATGAAGCCACTGACGTTGGGAGCAGGTCAATTGTGGGTTCATACGTTCCCGTGAAAGAAATGAGTGTGAATGACATATGAAATGAATCATATATGAACTGCGGAAATGAAATGAAATGAAGAATGATCCTCGCAGTTGTGAACGCAATTTATGCAATTGCGAAAAGAAGCCTGAAAAAAATTCAGGACTTCAACGGGGTTCGAACCCGTGACCTCGCGATTACCGGTGCGATGCTCTAACCAACTGAGCTATGAAGCCACTGACGTTGGGAGCAGGTCAATTGTGGGTTCATACGTTCCCGTGAAAGAAATGAGTGTGAATGACATATGAAATGAATCATATATGAACTGCGGAAATGAAATGAAATGAAGAATGATCCTCGCAGTTGTGAACGCAATTTATGCAATTGCGAAAAGAAGCCTGAAAAAAAAAAATTCAGGACTTCAACGGGGTTCGAACCCGTGACCTCGCGATTACCGGTGCGATGCTCTAACCAACTGAGCTATGAAGCCACTGACGTTGGGAGCAGGTCAATTGTGGGTTCATACGTTCCCGTGAAAGAAATGAGTGTGAATGACATATGAAATGAATCATATATGAACTGCGGAAATGAAATGAAATGAAGAATGATCCTCGCAGTTGTGAACGCAATTTATGCAATTGCGAAAAGAAGCCTGAAAAAAATTCAGGACTTCAACGGGGTTCGAACCCGTGACCTCGCGATTACCGGTGCGATGCTCTAACCAACTGAGCTATGAAGCCACTGACGTTGGGAGCAGGTCAATTGTGGGTTCATACGTTCCCGTGAAAGAAATGAGTGTGAATGACATATGAAATGAATCATATATGAACTGCGGAAATGAAATGAAATGAAGAATGATCCTCGCAGTTGTGAACGCAATTTATGCAATTGCGAAAAGAAGCCTGAAAAAAATTCAGGACTTCAACGGGGTTCGAACCCGTGACCTCGCGATTACCGGTGCGATGCTCTAACCAACTGAGCTATGAAGCCACTGACGTTGGGAGCAGGTCAATTGTGGGTTCATACGTTCCCGTGAAAGAAATGAGTGTGAATGACATATGAAATGAATCATATATGAACTGCGGAAATGAAATGAAATGAAGAATGATCCTCGCAGTTGTGAACGCAATTTATGCAATTGCGAAAAGAAGCCTGAAAAAAAAAATTCAGGACTTCAACGGGGTTCGAACCCGTGACCTCGCGATTACCGGTGCGATGCTCTAACCAACTGAGCTATGAAGCCACTGACGTTGGGAGCAGGTCAATTGTGGGTTCATACGTTCCCGTGAAAGAAATGAGTGTGAATGACATATGAAATGAATCATATATGAACTGCGGAAATGAAATGAAATGAAGAATGATCCTCGCAGTTGTGAACGCAATTTATGCAATTGCGAAAAGAAGCCTGAAAAAAAATTCAGGACTTCAACGGGGTTCGAACCCGTGACCTCGCGATTACCGGTGCGATGCTCTAACCAACTGAGCTATGAAGCCACTGACGTTGGGAGCAGGTCAATTGTGGGTTCATACGTTCCCGTGAAAGAAATGAGTGTGAATGACATATGAAATGAATCATATATGAACTGCGGAAATGAAATGAAATGAAGAATGATCCTCGCAGTTGTGAACGCAATTTATGCAATTGCGAAAAGAAGCCTGAAAAAAAATTCAGGACTTCAACGGGGTTCGAACCCGTGACCTCGCGATTACCGGTGCGATGCTCTAACCAACTGAGCTATGAAGCCACTGACGTTGGGAGCAGGTCAATTGTGGGTTCATACGTTCCCGTGAAAGAAATGAGTGTGAATGACATATGAAATGAATCATATATGAACTGCGGAAATGAAATGAAATGAAGAATGATCCTCGCAGTTGTGAACGCAATTTATGCAATTGCGAAAAGAAGCCTGAAAAAAATTCAGGACTTCAACGGGGTTCGAACCCGTGACCTCGCGATTACCGGTGCGATGCTCTAACCAACTGAGCTATGAAGCCACTGACGTTGGGAGCAGGTCAATTGTGGGTTCATACGTTCCCGTGAAAGAAATGAGTGTGAATGACATATGAAATGAATCATATATGAACTGCGGAAATGAAATGAAATGAAGAATGATCCTCGCAGTTGTGAACGCAATTTATGCAATTGCGAAAAGAAGCCTGAAAAAAATTCAGGACTTCAACGGGGTTCGAACCCGTGACCTCGCGATTACCGGTGCGATGCTCTAACCAACTGAGCTATGAAGCCACTGACGTTGGGAGCAGGTCAATTGTGGGTTCATACGTTCCCGTGAAAGAAATGAGTGTGAATGACATATGAAATGAATCATATATGAACTGCGGAAATGAAATGAAATGAAGAATGATCCTCGCAGTTGTGAACGCAATTTATGCAATTGCGAAAAGAAGCCTGAAAAAAATTCAGGACTTCAACGGGGTTCGAACCCGTGACCTCGCGATTACCGGTGCGATGCTCTAACCAACTGAGCTATGAAGCCACTGACGTTGGGAGCAGGTCAATTGTGGGTTCATACGTTCCCGTGAAAGAAATGAGTGTGAATGACATATGAAATGAATCATATATGAACTGCGGAAATGAAATGAAATGAAGAATGATCCTCGCAGTTGTGAACGCAATTTATGCAATTGCGAAAAGAAGCCTGAAAAAAATTCAGGACTTCAACGGGGTTCGAACCCGTGACCTCGCGATTACCGGTGCGATGCTCTAACCAACTGAGCTATGAAGCCACTGACGTTGGGAGCAGGTCAATTGTGGGTTCATACGTTCCCGTGAAAGAAATGAGTGTGAATGACATATGAAATGAATCATATATGAACTGCGGAAATGAAATGAAATGAAGAATGATCCTCGCAGTTGTGAACGCAATTTATGCAATTGCGAAAAGAAGCCTGAAAAAAATTCAGGACTTCAACGGGGTTCGAACCCGTGACCTCGCGATTACCGGTGCGATGCTCTAACCAACTGAGCTATGAAGCCACTGACGTTGGGAGCAGGTCAATTGTGGGTTCATACGTTCCCGTGAAAGAAATGAGTGTGAATGACATATGAAATGAATCATATATGAACTGCGGAAATGAAATGAAATGAAGAATGATCCTCGCAGTTGTGAACGCAATTTATGCAATTGCGAAAAGAAGCCTGAAAAAAATTCAGGACTTCAACGGGGTTCGAACCCGTGACCTCGCGATTACCGGTGCGATGCTCTAACCAACTGAGCTATGAAGCCACTGACGTTGGGAGCAGGTCAATTGTGGGTTCATACGTTCCCGTGAAAGAAATGAGTGTGAATGACATATGAAATGAATCATATATGAACTGCGGAAATGAAATGAAATGAAGAATGATCCTCGCAGTTGTGAACGCAATTTATGCAATTGCGAAAAGAAGCCTGAAAAAAATTCAGGACTTCAACGGGGTTCGAACCCGTGACCTCGCGATTACCGGTGCGATGCTCTAACCAACTGAGCTATGAAGCCACTGACGTTGGGAGCAGGTCAATTGTGGGTTCATACGTTCCCGTGAAAGAAATGAGTGTGAATGACATATGAAATGAATCATATATGAACTGCGGAAATGAAATGAAATGAAGAATGATCCTCGCAGTTGTGAACGCAATTTATGCAATTGCGAAAAGAAGCCTGAAAAAAATTCAGGACTTCAACGGGGTTCGAACCCGTGACCTCGCGATTACCGGTGCGATGCTCTAACCAACTGAGCTATGAAGCCACTGACGTTGGGAGCAGGTCAATTGTGGGTTCATACGTTCCCGTGAAAGAAATGAGTGTGAATGACATATGAAATGAATCATATATGAACTGCGGAAATGAAATGAAATGAAGAATGATCCTCGCAGTTGTGAACGCAATTTATGCAATTGCGAAAAGAAGCCTGAAAAAAATTCAGGACTTCAACGGGGTTCGAACCCGTGACCTCGCGATTACCGGTGCGATGCTCTAACCAACTGAGCTATGAAGCCACTGACGTTGGGAGCAGGTCAATTGTGGGTTCATACGTTCCCGTGAAAGAAATGAGTGTGAATGACATATGAAATGAATCATATATGAACTGCGGAAATGAAATGAAATGAAGAATGATCCTCGCAGTTGTGAACGCAATTTATGCAATTGCGAAAAGAAGCCTGAAAAAAATTCAGGACTTCAACGGGGTTCGAACCCGTGACCTCGCGATTACCGGTGCGATGCTCTAACCAACTGAGCTATGAAGCCACTGACGTTGGGAGCAGGTCAATTGTGGGTTCATACGTTCCCGTGAAAGAAATGAGTGTGAATGACATATGAAATGAATCATATATGAACTGCGGAAATGAAATGAAATGAAGAATGATCCTCGCAGTTGTGAACGCAATTTATGCAATTGCGAAAAGAAGCCTGAAAAAAATTCAGGACTTCAACGGGGTTCGAACCCGTGACCTCGCGATTACCGGTGCGATGCTCTAACCAACTGAGCTATGAAGCCACTGACGTTGGGAGCAGGTCAATTGTGGGTTCATACGTTCCCGTGAAAGAAATGAGTGTGAATGACATATGAAATGAATCATATATGAACTGCGGAAATGAAATGAAATGAAGAATGATCCTCGCAGTTGTGAACGCAATTTATGCAATTGCGAAAAGAAGCCTGAAAAAAATTCAGGACTTCAACGGGGTTCGAACCCGTGACCTCGCGATTACCGGTGCGATGCTCTAACCAACTGAGCTATGAAGCCACTGACGTTGGGAGCAGGTCAATTGTGGGTTCATACGTTCCCGTGAAAGAAATGAGTGTGAATGACATATGAAATGAATCATATATGAACTGCGGAAATGAAATGAAATGAAGAATGATCCTCGCAGTTGTGAACGCAATTTATGCAATTGCGAAAAGAAGCCTGAAAAAAATTCAGAATTTCTTTCACGGGAACGTATGAACCCACAATTGACCTGCTCCCAACGTCAGTGGCTTCATAGCTCAGTTGGTTAGAGCATCGCACCGGTAATCGCGAGGTCACGGGTTCGAACCCCGTTGAAGTCCTGAATTTTTTTCAGGCTTCTTTTCGCAATTGCATAAATTGCGTTCACAACTGCGAGGATCATTCTTCATTTCATTTCATTTCCGCAGTTCATATATGATTCATTTCATATGTCATTCACACTCATTTCTTTCACGGGAACGTATGAACCCACAATTGACCTGCTCCCAACGTCAGTGGCTTCATAGCTCAGTTGGTTAGAGCATCGCACCGGTAATCGCGAGGTCACGGGTTCGAACCCCGTTGAAGTCCTGAATTTTTTTTCAGGCTTCTTTTCGCAATTGCATAAATTGCGTTCACAACTGCGAGGATCATTCTTCATTTCATTTCATTTCCGCAGTTCATATATGATTCATTTCATATGTCATTCACACTCATTTCTTTCACGGGAACGTATGAACCCACAATTGACCTGCTCCCAACGTCAGTGGCTTCATAGCTCAGTTGGTTAGAGCATCGCACCGGTAATCGCGAGGTCACGGGTTCGAACCCCGTTGAAGTCCTGAATTTTTTTCAGGCTTCTTTTCGCAATTGCATAAATTGCGTTCACAACTGCGAGGATCATTCTTCATTTCATTTCATTTCCGCAGTTCATATATGATTCATTTCATATGTCATTCACACTCATTTCTTTCACGGGAACGTATGAACCCACAATTGACCTGCTCCCAACGTCAGTGGCTTCATAGCTCAGTTGGTTAGAGCATCGCACCGGTAATCGCGAGGTCACGGGTTCGAACCCCGTTGAAGTCCTGAATTTTTTTCAGGCTTCTTTTCGCAATTGCATAAATTGCGTTCACAACTGCGAGGATCATTCTTCATTTCATTTCATTTCCGCAGTTCATATATGATTCATTTCATATGTCATTCACACTCATTTCTTTCACGGGAACGTATGAACCCACAATTGACCTGCTCCCAACGTCAGTGGCTTCATAGCTCAGTTGGTTAGAGCATCGCACCGGTAATCGCGAGGTCACGGGTTCGAACCCCGTTGAAGTCCTGAATTTTTTTCAGGCTTCTTTTCGCAATTGCATAAATTGCGTTCACAACTGCGAGGATCATTCTTCATTTCATTTCATTTCCGCAGTTCATATATGATTCATTTCATATGTCATTCACACTCATTTCTTTCACGGGAACGTATGAACCCACAATTGACCTGCTCCCAACGTCAGTGGCTTCATAGCTCAGTTGGTTAGAGCATCGCACCGGTAATCGCGAGGTCACGGGTTCGAACCCCGTTGAAGTCCTGAATTTTTTTCAGGCTTCTTTTCGCAATTGCATAAATTGCGTTCACAACTGCGAGGATCATTCTTCATTTCATTTCATTTCCGCAGTTCATATATGATTCATTTCATATGTCATTCACACTCATTTCTTTCACGGGAACGTATGAACCCACAATTGACCTGCTCCCAACGTCAGTGGCTTCATAGCTCAGTTGGTTAGAGCATCGCACCGGTAATCGCGAGGTCACGGGTTCGAACCCCGTTGAAGTCCTGAATTTTTTTTCAGGCTTCTTTTCGCAATTGCATAAATTGCGTTCACAACTGCGAGGATCATTCTTCATTTCATTTCATTTCCGCAGTTCATATATGATTCATTTCATATGTCATTCACACTCATTTCTTTCACGGGAACGTATGAACCCACAATTGACCTGCTCCCAACGTCAGTGGCTTCATAGCTCAGTTGGTTAGAGCATCGCACCGGTAATCGCGAGGTCACGGGTTCGAACCCCGTTGAAGTCCTGAATTTTTTTCAGGCTTCTTTTCGCAATTGCATAAATTGCGTTCACAACTGCGAGGATCATTCTTCATTTCATTTCATTTCCGCAGTTCATATATGATTCATTTCATATGTCATTCACACTCATTTCTTTCACGGGAACGTATGAACCCACAATTGACCTGCTCCCAACGTCAGTGGCTTCATAGCTCAGTTGGTTAGAGCATCGCACCGGTAATCGCGAGGTCACGGGTTCGAACCCCGTTGAAGTCCTGAATTTTTTTCAGGCTTCTTTTCGCAATTGCATAAATTGCGTTCACAACTGCGAGGATCATTCTTCATTTCATTTCATTTCCGCAGTTCATATATGATTCATTTCATATGTCATTCACACTCATTTCTTTCACGGGAACGTATGAACCCACAATTGACCTGCTCCCAACGTCAGTGGCTTCATAGCTCAGTTGGTTAGAGCATCGCACCGGTAATCGCGAGGTCACGGGTTCGAACCCCGTTGAAGTCCTGAATTTTTTTCAGGCTTCTTTTCGCAATTGCATAAATTGCGTTCACAACTGCGAGGATCATTCTTCATTTCATTTCATTTCCGCAGTTCATATATGATTCATTTCATATGTCATTCACACTCATTTCTTTCACGGGAACGTATGAACCCACAATTGACCTGCTCCCAACGTCAGTGGCTTCATAGCTCAGTTGGTTAGAGCATCGCACCGGTAATCGCGAGGTCACGGGTTCGAACCCCGTTGAAGTCCTGAATTTTTTTTTCAGGCTTCTTTTCGCAATTGCATAAATTGCGTTCACAACTGCGAGGATCATTCTTCATTTCATTTCATTTCCGCAGTTCATATATGATTCATTTCATATGTCATTCACACTCATTTCTTTCACGGGAACGTATGAACCCACAATTGACCTGCTCCCAACGTCAGTGGCTTCATAGCTCAGTTGGTTAGAGCATCGCACCGGTAATCGCGAGGTCACGGGTTCGAACCCCGTTGAAGTCCTGAATTTTTTTCAGGCTTCTTTTCGCAATTGCATAAATTGCGTTCACAACTGCGAGGATCATTCTTCATTTCATTTCATTTCCGCAGTTCATATATGATTCATTTCATATGTCATTCACACTCATTTCTTTCACGGGAACGTATGAACCCACAATTGACCTGCTCCCAACGTCAGTGGCTTCATAGCTCAGTTGGTTAGAGCATCGCACCGGTAATCGCGAGGTCACGGGTTCGAACCCC
>JAEMWC010000138.1:710000-735000 GCA_016490735.1 Pachyseris speciosa | reverse complement strand
GCTATGACTATTGTAAAGAGTACGTTGACTTTCATAATAATATGTATAAAATACGGCGAAAATCTGTATATCATCGGAAGTACCATATTGAAAATGTGATAAATGGTATATGTTGTAAGAATGGACTTCAAATTTCTGTAAAAGATAAAGGCAAAATATTGAAAATATTCCAAGAGATAGACACTGTCCTTCCTTTGGTGAATAAGAATCGTAAAAGGATGATAAGTACGAAATTTATGCTTAAGCAAATATTTTTAATGCTTGATCTTCCATTTGATAAAATAATAGTTACTAGATCAAAAAAGACGCTTGGATTTTATGATCGATATTGGGTTGAGATTCTATTGTTGAGATTTGATAAGATTATTAGTATTATCAAGCAGTGAATTTTTCATCATATTTCAGTAGGTACTTATCAATAATTGGACTATTGTCAGTCACATAATCATCGATATTCTTCATTGAGATTTGTATACTTGAAGCATCAAAATCACCACTTCTCAACTTGTCTT
Organism: Pachyseris speciosa; assembly: GCA_016490735.1. Classification (NCBI taxonomy): domain Eukaryota; kingdom Metazoa; phylum Cnidaria; class Anthozoa; order Scleractinia; family Pachyseridae; genus Pachyseris; species Pachyseris speciosa. The sequence goes on along the minus strand of JAEMWC010000138.1, from coordinate 734,488 downwards.
TTATTGAATTGAGTAGATGTTGATAGCTTTGATAAGCATATGTGCAATTCTGGATTTTCAAATCTAGGTTTTTATGCTTCATCCACCCTTGTATCAAAAGTGCTGCTGTACTGATGGCTACCAAACTAACACCACCTGTTGCCACACTTGTGGCGAGACCCCCAGTTGCAAAGATGATGGACAAGGAATTCCCCAGTAATTTCCATTTTTTGAACCGTTTAACAGCCTGTTTATGAGCCCAACACTTTCTGTGATATGTGTGGTAATAGGCTTTTAATTCATTTACCTGATCTTCTGTTAATTCACCTGAAATATGGTTCCAGTTGAATATGCTCTTTCTGTCTTTCATACAATATGCTTATATAACGATTCTGTTCAACACAGTACCACAAACCAGACAATTGTCCACTTAGAGGTGACAATTTGTTAAATTTCGTTGTCATGAAACGGGGGAAAGCATAAGAATATCCTCTGTCAAGTGAATGTTTGACGTAGAATCGACCGAAAGCATCATGTAATATTGCATGTGTTTGCAACACATTAATCCATCCAAGAGTATGCTCCAGCAAATGTGTCAGGCAACCATCACCATATCCAATTAATCCAATGTCTTCATGCTCCAAAAGGATATCTCTAACCTCAACATATTTGTTAAAATGTTTGTGATATAGAAACTGATAAACCAAAGCTGATTTCAAAATCCTCTTGTCAACACCAGGGTTTTTCCGTTCGGCATCCCGAGTAAACCATCTCACATATCTAATTATTTTGTTCATTTATATTATATCGTTGGATTAAAATTTGATGATGATCTGAAATTGTTTTTTCGTCTAATATAGAATCCAAGTACACACAGAAAAAAATAACACTACCGTCAAGAGGTGCGATGGAGCTAGGATCCAAATCACCAAAAGTCATTTGCCGACTACCACTTCTGTTAGCCGCTGTAAAACTTCCAATATGTTTTTTATTCCAATAGATTTTACTTGTGTTTGTTTTTGGAGAAGATAAATTATCCCAGTGAACAGACAAGCAGTGCCAAACATTTATTTGACCCAAATCATTTACTGAATAATCTGCTATTTTTCTGAAACTTTGTATAGATGCTGCTGAACCAAAATATACACAATTTGATTGATCAACACCACTTATAACTAAATTTGAACCATTGTAATAGCTGACAAACTTATCATAACCTCTATTATCATGACCAAAAAGACCATTTTTCCATGGACTTCCACCTGTATTTGAATTTAATTTATAAACAATGAAGACATTAACAACATCATTATTCAAATTGATTTGACTTATCATTCTCTGTGATCCATCAAACTTCAAAAAATAACGTCCATTATGTTTCTCAGCCTTGGTACAAACAGTGGGTCTTATGTTTAAAGTCGGTTGCGTTGCATTATTTTCTTCATTCGAGAGATCGTACAATGTTTCAACTTTTCTGTCTGCATTCATATCTAAAAAATTATTATTCGCTCTGTCGATTTGATAAGTACATTTAGAGTATAATCTGATGAATTCAGAAACCCATAAATCCAAAAAACTATCTCTGACAATATCTGAAACTTGTGATTTGATTACAACATGATCAGAATCATTGCCTGCTTTTACATTAGTCAAATGTTTGTTTCCAAGATCATAGTGACCATCTTGTGTTAATGTAAAACCATTTCCATTATCACCTTTAGGACCAATTGCACCAGTATCGCCTTTATCACCTTTATTATCTTGATTTTGTGGAGAATTAAAAACTCCCATATAATATTATTTTAGATTAATTCATAATTACTTCAAGTGTGAATGCTGTATCAAATTCTCCACTATTGGGATGTGAATAATCAATGATTAAATAGCCTCTCGATAATGATTTATTTATTTATTTATTTATTTATTTATTTTTTTTTTGACCCTACAAGGACTTTATTGATTACAACACAAAGACAACTATTTACAATCAGTTACTGTTAATTAAAGGGACATACACTTCTGACAATACGGAAAGTTGTACTACTAGCATACATACATACCTACATACCTACATCAGATACGCCATATATTAGCGATATGTATACAATAACCACACTACTAACAATACAATGCTTTACTTAGTACGTCACTAACAATACACCTCTGTAACTATCTATTATAATAATTGTCTTTATTATATAGTTTTTGTACAGAAACAGCTAGTAATGAAGGGCGACTACATTTATACTTGCATCCACTACCGCAGAACAACAATTGATACAGCATCTACACACGTTCACGAAGCTAGTTATAACATCAGAAAGAAAGAAACAACCGGAAAAAAGAGTGAGGCAAATTAAAAATTGAGGGAGTTCCATTTCCTGTTGTGTTGATTAATATTACCTGAAGTTACTGCGATATATTTTTCTAAAAGTATTTTTTCACGAGCCAGAGACACAAATTCTGAGAAATGACGTTGGTTGTTTGCTGTAGCGTTCACATACAAAAAGTATTTTCCTACAAGGATGAGATGATTTAGGGCCAAACAGGGTTCAGAGGAGTGGATAATTCCAAAAGCAATGTCTAAGTCTGTCAGATCTGGTTTTATTCCGCTTATGCTGTAATACCTATATACCTATAAACAAATGCCAAATAGTGTGGGTCTCAGAAGGGCAGAAAGGACAGTAAGGGGAGTCAACTTTTTTCATTTTGTGCAATAAATTATTTGTCGGTAGAATGTGGTGATTGATCTTGTACTGGAAGATAGATAACTTGATCTCCTTTGTGACTTCAAATGGTAACAGATATACTTTACATAGATCGTCCCTTTCTATTCCGCAAGTTATTAATTTCTTTTCAGCCGTTGGGGAGGTAAGTTCTCTTGGGCTAACATTTTGTTATATAGGATTTTGCACGATAGCGACTCGGCGGCGTTCATGGGTGCGTTGGAAGAACGACTTTTCGCATTAAGTAGCTTTTTCCAGGCGGGAGGAATAGAGGAGAGAAGGCTGTGATAGTGTATGAAATTGAACTTTGTTTGGAATTTGCCACAGAGGGAATCGAAAGACAAAAAAGAGTTCTTTTCCTCGTCAAATAAATCAGAGATCCTTACTATTCCTGCACGATGCCAACGTGGGAAGTACACAGACTTTTTGTCAACTGTCAAGAACTTGTTGTTCCAAATTACTTGTGCAAGGACTTCATTTTTAGTTTGAGGCGTACTTGCTATGATATTCTGCCACTGTGAAATGATCTCTTTGTAAAAATTGGGGAGGTGTTCACTTAATCTGAGAAGTTTATAATCGTAGTTGCAACTAAAGAGAAGTGCACCCCCGACGTTTGCAAGGAGAGATATTGGGATATGTTTCCATGGGGCTCCGTGATCCGAGCACAAACGTTTTACCCAGTTAAGCTTTAGTGCATTGTTGAAAATAATAAAATCTTTCATTCCTAATCCTCCCTCATTTCTGGGTTTGATAAGTGTCGACTTTTTAATTTTAGCTGGTTTGTGATTCCATATGAAGTCGAATATAACATTATTTACCTGCTCAGCAAAGTCTGCTGGCGTTTCCATTACGCTGCAGACAAAAGTGAGCTTTGAAAGGGCTAAGGTTTTCACGATGTTTATTCTACCATAGGCTGAAATGTCCCTTTGAGACCAAACATTTAAAGTTTTTTTTAACTTCGTTAATTTATCGGAAAAGTTTTTCTCAACTGAAGTCTCGTGATCGTAAGAGAAATTCATGCCTAGAGCGTAGATTGTGTCGTTTCTGATTTGTAAATTTAGTATTCCGTCCGATTTATGTCGCCAGGTGCCGAGCCATAGCATTTCAGATTTGGATTGATTTATCTTCAGCCCTGAGCATTTTTCAAAACGAGTGAGCAAATCAAACAGGTTAATTACGGCTTGAGTATTTGCGAGGAAAGCTGTGGTGTCGTCGGCATATTGCGAGAGTTTCAATTCTTTATTGTCATGTATTTTAAGACCTTCTATTTCCTTTGAGCTTCTAACACTTTGCGCAAGGACTTCTATTGCTATGATGAAAAGCATACCGGAAAGAGGGCAACCTTGACGTACCCCGCGTTTAAGGAAAAAGTGGTTTGATGCGTAGCCATTGTTCAATACGCAACTCGAAATATTGTTATAAAACACACTAATCCATCGTCTGAGATGCGGGCCGAAATTGAAAGATTCAAGACATTTTTGCAAAAAATCCCATTCAATCGAATCAAAAGCCTTTTCGAAATCTAGGAAAACAGCTATTCCAGGTATATCTTTCTGCTTTGTATAATCTATAACATCTTTGATAAGCCTTATGCTCTCACCAATGTATCTTCCTTTAACGTAGCCAGTTTGTGTTGGATGAATAATTTTTGGCAATATCCTTTCCAAGCGAAGAGCGATGGTTTTAGTTAAGATTTTGTAATCTACATTCAACAGCGAAACCGGTCTCCAATTTTTGAGAAACTCTACATTCTTTTTCTTTTTAGGAATTAAAGAGATTATCCCTTGGCGTTGAGAGATAGATAGAACGCCGTTCTGGAAAGCGTAATTAAAGCTTTCCGTCATATATCCGCCTATTTCGTTCCAGAAATACCGATAAAACTCCGAGGTGAGACCATCAGAGCCCGGGGTTTTATTACTTTTCATTGATTTCAAGGCGTTGTAACATTCTTCAAGTGTCACCTCGCCTTCGCAAGTTGCCGCCTCCTCTTCTGATAAGACACTGTCAATAGATTTAAAGAAAACACTGAATTCAGGAAGAAGGGGATTCATATTATTTGAAGTGTATATTTGGGAGAAGAAGAATTCTTCTTCTTTGAGAATCTCTTTAGGATCTGTGATCTTAACGTTTTCGTTATTAATCAAAGATGTCACGTGTTTTTTTCTTTGATTACTTTTTTCTAAATTGAAAAAGTATTTACTGTTTTTCTCACCGTGCTCGTACCATCGTGCTCTGCTGCGAACAATAGAGCCCTGAGTTTTAGCATCCGTTATTTTGGCTAGTTTGGATTTTAATCTATCCATTTCTACTTTATCGCATTCACTGTAGGTTGCTTGTAGTCTGTTCTGAATATTAATCAAATCCATTTGAAGGGCCGCTTCTTCATCTCGCACTCTCTTTGCTTTGCGTTTAGAATAATTGATCGTAAAAGCCCTAATTTCCATTTTAACCATTTCCCAGAACAAGCCTTTGTCCTCTACTTGTTGATGTTTTTCAGCGAATTCGGGGAGTTTGGAATTTAACAATTGGACTTAAGCTGTATCCGTCAGTAAAGAGTTGTTGAACTTCCAGAATCCTGGCCCCGAGGGGGACTACTTTGGTCAAAAGACATATTAAGAGCTACAGCGGAGTGATCAGAATGTATGCTTGGGATTATTTTGCATTCTCGAAAGAAACTACTCAGATTTTTGGAAACAAAGAGGTAATCGAGTCGGGTTTGGATTTTCAAGGAGGGGTTACTCCAGGTGAAGCCGCACAGATCTGGATTCTTAAAACGCCACGAGTCCACTAAATTGTTTGTTTTGATAAAAACATGTAAGGCAACGACGGAGGGTTTTCTTTCATTGAACGGTTTGCCACCTCTTTTGTCTAGGCTACTAATAACGCAGTTGAAGTCTCCTCCTAGCACGACATTATCGTTGATGTATTCTTTCAGAAAAGTATTGGAGAGCTCCCTTAGGAAAAGAACCTGTTGATTTGGGTCGTTGGGTGCATAAATATTGACGAAAACTACTTTCGTACCATCGATGAGGGTTTCTATCAGGATAATTCTCCCGTGGTTATCTGTGGTAGTTTTTTCCAGGCAGACGTCGAGGCGTGGCTTGAACAAAATCATAACACCTCTACTATGAGATGAGCCGTGACTGTATGCTATTTTACCACCCCATTCGGTTTCCCACCTTTTGATTGTTTCTGGTGTGGAATAGGTTTCCTGAAGGAATATAATGTCGGACTTTTGGCGGTGAAGCCACCGGAAAACTTCTCTCCTCTTTCTCGCCCTATTTAGCCCTCTGACATTCAAAGATAAAATCTTATACATTTAGATGCGAAAAAGATATTAAAAAGGAAACGTACCAAAAATGCGAAACGCACAGAAACGCAATAAAGGACCATTTTGCTCGTGAATTGAATCTCTTAAGGCTGATTATTTGATTTGTTACGGAATAATTTGATGTAAACACTGCAGCGATGAAACGGCACAACATAACAACTACTAAAGACTTACCTAAACTTTTGTGCGGCGTTTTGACTGGAATCCAAGAGCTAGTTGGCGGCTGGTAGACATGATATTAACAAAAAGTAAATACTGAATAAACTAACAGGGCATCTAGTGTTAGTTGCTCATTAAACGACCGTAGAAGGGAATATTTGTCGTTTCAGGGCCACGATAAACAGTGCCATTAATAATAAGTCTTATTTATTGACGTCAACCGTTGTGATGTTTCTACCCGCAGCACCATGTCTGTATTCAAAAATTGTTGCTGGTAATGGCAAATTTCCAGCACCTTCAGCTTTTGTCTTGAAGTAGAATATTCCGGGTTTTGTTCCTTGTATTACATACATATTCTTAATGTGAAAGTTATTGTTATGAATGACTAAAAAATCAGAGCCATTTATCAATACAGGCTTTAAAACATTCTTATTATGTCCTCGTTTGGCTTTGACAGAGCAATTTAAATATTGTATTTGACCGATTATTCCATTCCCATTCAAATCTAGATCACCTCCTAATTTCGGCCTGTAAAGAGCAAATCCACCCAAATCGAAAGCCGTTTCCATAATTACACCTGTAACGCTTGAACGAAATAGATTCAAACTATTATTATGAATTCTATAGCCATTCAGATTCAAATCACCACCAAGTTTAGCCTCTTTTATTAAATAGCTGTTCATATTAATATTATTTAGCAGTGTAAATTCACCATTGTCTCCACCAAACAACCAATTTTCATTTTCTTTCACATCAAAACCATTCAAATCTAAATCAGTTTGTAATTGTATTGTTTCATTCACGATTTTGAAAGGTTCAGAGAAGTCGTAAACACTTGATGGAACGTCTACTGCTTCAAAACCAATACCATATACAACACAATGAACTTTGTACTTATTTGGATAAGTTGGTTTAGCATTAATATTAATCGTACAATATAAATATTCAGGTGGTGAACTTGCTGAAGGTTTTTCAAACCATAATAAATATCTCGAATGATCTTCATTTCTGTTGTCAAATTTTCTCCCTACGGTTTTATGAATTGAAACTCCACTAGTTGAACTGAATGTTACACTACTAAGACTCATTCCTTCATAATCAGGAAATAGCCATTCGAGAATGAAAGTGTATGTTCCATCTTTTATTGTATACATATTGAATCCAATTTTGGCTCTGTAAGTATCTTCAGATTCTTTATTCAAGTCTATATCAATGACCTTTTTTGAAATCAAATGTGGTGAACGAGGTAAATTGACATATCCATTAACTGTCAAGCCATATTCAGTGCTAATTTCATCGATATCATTCATCAAATATTTGAAAGCATTCTTTGGATGAGAAGCAGATGAAATATGACTTTTTTCTAATTGATCTAAATTTACGGCATCGGTTTTATTTGTTCCTTCTTTTAAGTCAATGATTTTATGCCCTCCAAGTTTCATATCCGCTGCCATCGCATTTGTTCCATTCAATAATAAAGTGTTTGCTCTGATAGTTTGTGAAGCTCGATTTAAAACTCTAAAGTTCACTGCATCAGTTTCATTCACCACGTCCGCTAAATTAGTCACTCTATTTCCACCCATCGACAAATCGCCATACATTGCAGTCGAACCGTCTCGTCGGAGAAAATATTCGTCAGTATAACGTTTTGTCGCCGCATCGTCTGCGTTGACGGGTGGAGCAAGATCAGTAATGGCATTGTTGTTCATATTTAGATTTTGTTGTGCAACCGTATCGAGTTTGGTTTGCAACCTCTGGTCCACATAACTTTTGTTTACAGCGTCTTGTGGGTTTGAGGGGTTATCCTGCAGGTTGAGGATTTTGTTTAATTTCATGTCAACATTACTGCCAAACGCAACATGGCCGTTTTCAATTTCATAAGCTGGGTCATGAACAAAGTAAGACAAATTGGTATGATAGCCATAGGCCCCATAAACGATGATATGTGTTTTGGTGTTAGACGCAGGAGCTGTGCTGGAAAGTAAAACCTCAATTAACGCTTGACCGCCACCAGTTTTTTCGATTCGGAAAAGCTTCTTCATATAACCACCAACATACGGGGTTTTGAGAAAAGGTTTTTGAAATGGCTGTCCGACGTCACGTATGTTCAATGTGCGAAGATCGAGCCCAATTGTAGCTTGGTGTGGGTCTGATGGTGAGTAAAACTCAACAACAAAAGTGTACTGACTGTTTCTCAAAGATGAAACATTAAAACGAATTTTGGATGTAAAGTTGCCTATTCGTTTGATGAAAAAAGACAATGACGACTTGTTTATGTGATAAGGTGATCTGTCAAAATTCTCAATTTGAAGGTTTGTTGCATCACTAACTACAGAAGACTTGGATTTGTCTTTTAACAGAAAAGCGAATGGGTTGCGTTGAGCTCCTGATGCTGGAAAAACAAGGTCATCAACATACTTTTTGTTGGCAGAATCTTTATCAGAGTTTGGAGTCTCAACATTTGTTATTTTATTGTCACCCATGTCCAAATCTCCAGTCATTGCAACAGTTCCATCTTTTTTAAGAAATGGTGAAACATCAATGCCAGTAATTCCAGCAATTTCAGTATCAACATACCCCTTTGTGGCTGTATCATTGTTTGCTGTTGGCGCTGCTACATTAGTCAATTTGTTACCTCCAAGATTCAAATCAGAAGTCATTGCAACGCTTCCATCTTTTTTCACAAAGTTAGAATTAACATATGCTATATTCGCTTTATTATTCGACAGATATGTGACAGCATCATCAACGTATTTTTTATTTGTACAGTCTTGTTGTAATATAGGGTGTGCAACATTGACTATTCTAAAAAAACTCATTTTAAGCTCACGATCAAATACAATTCTTCCTTCTTCTATTTCAAAAGCTGGGTCGTGAATATGTGATAAAATGATATTAGAAAATCCATAAACACCATAAACTATGACGTAATGTTTTTTATTATTTTGTAAATATGGTGAAATCAACAATAACTCCATTGATGTGGAACCATGACTTGTTTTTTCAAGGAAGAATATTCTCTTAAGATAACCATCAACAAGATGAGTCTTTGGAAATGCTCTTTTTATTGAATCCTTTCTTTCAATTAAATTAGATGACAGATTGTCGTCATCGACTGTTGCATTATTTGGGCTACCATCAGTATAAAACTCAACAACTAAAGTGTACTTTGAAACTTCCAATTGTGTCAGATCAAAACGAAGAACAGTTGTAAGACCAGCAGTAGGAATAACAAAAGACAAGGCTATTTTATTAAATGAGTAAGGGCTTTTGTCAAAATCTTCCAATTGCAGATTATTCGCATTTCTAAGAATAGTTGTTTTTGATGTATCTTCAAGAAGAAATTTGAATGGATTAACACGTGTTCCTTCAATTGATAAAACAGCATCATTAACATATCCCAAGTTAGCAGAATCATAATGATTTACTGGATCACCAACATATGTCAAACGTTTATTTTCAATGTCATAATTACCATCTTGTGTTAATCTAAATCCATCACCTTTGGGACCAACAGCTCCAGTAGCTCCTTGTGGACCAATTGCACCTGTATTACCTTTTGGACCTCTATCACCTCTATCACCTTTTTCACCTTTGGGACCAATTGGACCAGCTGGGCCTCTTTCACCAGTTTCAGTTTTATCTTGATCTTGTGGAGAATTAAAAACTCCCATTATACAATCTTGTTAGATTAATTTTTCGATTCTTTCTGTTTTTGGATTCTCCTGTTTTTCAACATTTTGGAAATTATTGATTGCCATATAATATTAGATTAGATTAAACAGCACCATAAAAATTTCTCTTGATTGTTTTCATCGGCTTGTCAACATAACAGAAGGAATATGGTTTTTTGGTTGCTTCAATGTATTTCTTCTTGTCGATTCCAAGCTCCTGTGCAATCAAGTTCCTTTCTCTTGAGGATGGGAAATCATAAAGGCAGAAGTGACTGCAATTGAGTCTGATTGATTTTGGACAGCCATAGAATGATTGTGTGAGATATATGACTGAACAGTTCTTGTGTCTCCCTGAATGAAATAGCTTATGATTTGATCTTGTTTTTTATCAGTGACAAAATCATCAAAAACAACCAATCGCTGCAAATCTGTGTCTTTTATTTGTTCAACTGGCAATATCTCTTCTTGACTGCAAACCAAGGCAGGATATCCAATGTGACTGCTTATTTCATCCATTACTTTCCGAAGATATTTGTACTTATCTTGATCCAAATTTTTTGCATAAAGATGTATCTGATCATAATAAACTAATGGTTCCATAATCAGATGCATGAACAATGTTGTCTTTCCAGATCCAGAATTACCAGCCAGCAGCATCCTGAAAGTGTCTTTTGGCATATACGGATACAACTGTCTGAATGAATTCTTTAAACCCTGAATATCATAATTAGGGATTTCCATATGTAAATAGTTTAGATTAGTCTAACACAATTGTATATGGATATAGAACGAATGAAAAGGCTTCTTAAAAGTGGAATTGAAGCTGGAAACAAAACAAGAGAAGTTCGTGATGTTATCAAGACTTATGAATACAGAAAACAGGATGCATATGATACAACATCAGAATTACTGAAACCCTCTATTGATGTCCAGAAGAGTATGAAAGAAAGTGTCGACAAAAAACAGGATGAAGTCATTGAACAGTTGAAAAAAAATCAACAGGCTTTAACACAAGGACTTGATGATGTTATTGAAGCTAATCGCAGAGCAATTACAATGGGAACGGAACTTCCTTTGACAATTGAAGCACCTGAAAAAGAGGATCGGACACCCAACATATTATCGATCGATAACTATTTCGATAAAGATGACAGAATTATATTAAAAAATAACAGGCTTTTGAAACCAAGCGATTTGACTCAAGTCGCCCCACAAAAACTTGTCGAGGAAAAGAAAAAAGCTAAAGAAATAGCCCAGAATATGGGAAGAAGAAAAAAAAAATCATTCACTCCAGAAGAAAATGAATCTCATAAAAGAGAAATACAAACTTTGAAGAAATACAGAGAAACGATTGATGATGTATTAGCTTCTTACAAATACAAAACAGGGAAAGGAATGGGTTCAAGGGTGCATTTTTGGGTGACATGCTTTCAAGACTGCAGTTACTTGGTGGATCTATTTCAGCCGGCAACAACAGCAGAAATGTTCAAAATGAATTCACAAAAATATTGCATACATTGAACAGACTGGGAATCCTGAAAACCGGTGAGTTGAATAAAATAATGATGAAATATCTAATGTAAAAGTATATGACAGAAATTTCATTACGATTCAACAGTAAAAACAGAGACAAAATTGGTGTCAGCAAGAGTCATGATTTTGAAAAAAGATTTAATTCACCTCTTAAATTAACGAATGATTTAAAATATGAAATGGCTGTGAATGTCATCAATATGACATACAGTTGGTACAATATCAGAGATATTTTTGGGAATAATCAAATGAAATACAGCTATGACAAAGGTGTAAACTGGGAAACAATAACATTCGTTAACGGGATGTATTCATACGACGATATCAATAGTTACATTCATGAGTATATGAGAAAAAACAGCCATGTACTGAATCCATCTGAAACAGACAAATCAAAATTCCTGTATGGTATTAACATGTATTTCGTTTTGTCAACATATCGCATTTTGATTGAACTCAATGAAAATTATCGTGTGGATCTGAGGAATCTTGATTTCAGAAAACTTATCGGTTTCGATTCAAAATTAGTTCCAGCCACAGAATATGGAACAAATCTACCTGATATTACAAGAGGAGTAGATGAAATTTATATCAATTGTGATTTGGTGACAGATAGCATTGTTGATGGAAATAGCACAAATACAATCGCTGTTATTCCTGTCACAGATCTCGTTAGAAGTTTACCTTTCACTTACAAACCTCGTTTTCTTTCATGGAATCCAGTCTCAACACATAATATCAGCTCAATACGCTTTTATGTCACAGACTCTTCTAGAGCTCCAGTCGATTTAAATGGGATAGATTGGTATATTGAGTTGTTCTTGAGAAGTGTGGAATTATAAAACCTAATAGTATATGAAACGGTTTGAGTTTAAAAAATATGAACAACATGGTGAAGGTATTGTGACTGATATGATCAAAACAGCTGGAAAAAAAGCAGCAACAACAATTGGTGAACATGCTGGCAAAAAAGCTGGCGACAAAATCATAGAACTTTTGAAAAAGAGAAAGAGTGGAACTGAGAGTGCGAGCCAGACTGGTGGTTTAATCAAAAGAAAGAGAGGCCGACCGCGTAAAATAACTTTTATCTAACACAATAATATATGTCAAACTATCGTGACTCAAAATATATCGAAAGATATGAAGATGTAGTGTTCGAACTAGAGACAGCACTTAATACTGTAGTAGCAAACGATGCTCATCAGAGGAAAACAGGTTACCGTTTCGTTGTTGATAACAGTGGAGAGACTACACCATTTGACTGGTATAATGCCCGTTTAAATGTTATTTTCATTGTAAACAAGCTTGCAGATGGAGGTAACATTGCTGGTGCAGATCGAAATGGTATTGTTAATTCAGCTCACGCTCTTATTAACACCATTAATGTAAAAATGAATGGTCTTGATGTTTATGAATGCCGAGACGCTAACCAGGCCACAAATATTAAGTCATTGCTTGAGTATTCACAGGGTTATGTTGTAAGTCAGGGAACCAATGAGTTCTTCTATCTTGACACCAGCAGAGGTGCTGAAAACAGAGTGGCACAAGCTGCTTATAACAAAGGATTCTCAGATCGTAAAGCTTTACTTGATGGTGGTGGTGAAGTAAATGCAGAGATAGCATTGAACAGATACGGTTTTTTCAAGAGCTTTTGGGATGAACTCATGCCTAACTCAAAAGTAGAGGTGAAATTGACACTTGAGAGTGATGCCAATTTGATTTGGCAAGCTACTGATGAATGTCGTGTGGTACTAACTAAATTCCAGCTAATTGTTCCTCGTATTATTTTTAATTCTACTGGAAAGTCCTTATACATGAGCAAGTATCTTGACAACAGAAAGTGGACTTACATGAGAGAACTGATTGAGAGAGGCAATTCAACAAGACAGCAGACAGCCAATTTCCGTATTTCCACAGGAATAAACAAACCCAGGCATGTCTTTGTATTCATCATCAATGATGCCAATGATGCATCTCAGACAGCCAATAAATTTCTCTATAACACATTCTCAGTTGCAAATAACCGAACTTTGACTGATTGTTATCTTGAAGTTGGCAACGGAAATGATTATCCAGAGCTTCGTTATAAACCATCAACAGAACCAACAAGAGTATTTAGAGATGTTTTGAAATATGTTCAAGCTGTAAACGATTTCAGTGAAAGTACCCTTCTCAACAGGGGCAATTTCGGTACAATATTCCCTTTTGTTTATTTCGATCTGACAAAACAGAAACAGGATATTAAAGATGGAATGACAAAACTGACTTTCAAATACACTTTGAGTGCTGCAACAAATGCTGATTACAGTGTGTATGCATTGGTCCTCTATGAGCAGGATATTGAGATGAGAAAGACTGATGGAAAATTAATTCTAAGATCAATGTAAATTAAATAATTAAATAAATTAAATGATTGTTTTATATTAAATATAATTTAGTATAAACATATATTATATGACTACTTATCATCCTCATGGAGTAAGACTTTCAGGAAGTCAGAAGGAAAGGCTTGCAAAAGCTATACAAACAAATTCACCGGTAACATTGAGACTTGGAGTTGGAGATCTCACTGGAGGTGATCAAATGATGTTGACAAAAACACAGATAAAAAAATTAGCCAAAGCACAGAGAAATGGAACAGGTGCTGATGTAAAGATATCCAAAGCACAGATCAGAAAATCAGTCCAAGAAGGAGGCTCTCTTTGGTCCAGTCTTTTTTCACTTGGAACTAAACTTCTGCCTTATGCTGCCAGAGCTGCATCAAAAGCTATCCCAGCGTTGGCTACAGGTGCAATAAGTCAACTTGGCAGTCTTGGTATTGACAAATTATTTGGCAGCAAGAAAGGAAGTGGACAAAAAGGTGGTTTTATGATTCCTAATAATAATCTGCCTCAATTACTGAGCTTAGGTAACTTGCTCACAAAAGGACAGCTATCACAGATAATGAGCAAATTGCAGTCTGGTGGTGATGTTGTTATCAGACCCACAAAAGCGCAGACTGGACGGGGGATTGCGTCAATTCTTGCAAGCATTGGTATTCCTTTAGCCATAGAAGCAATTAGAAAATTAACTGGAAAAGGTTTGCATGTTGAAAGCAGCCGTCCAAGACGGTCAATACCTGTTCATGTTCCAGATGACATTGTACCCAGAAAGAAAGGTGGGAAACATGCTATGATTCCATGGCAATCCCCTCCTGTTTTTGGTACATGGGATAACCCAATCGGTTATGGAATGAAAAAAAAAAAGAAAAGGAAAAGGACTTCTACTGGGCAAAAACAGTCCATTCAATTCAATCCCCATACTAGGAACCATTTTGTAAACAAACCCTTATCCAACTTTGATTTAATCAATTGGGTTAAACAACTTGGAATAAAACATTTTAGAGGAGTATTTTCAAGAGACAATCTGCCGAGACAAATCAAAAACAATGAATGTGGGATAGTCAATCTTGATTCCAAAATTGGACCTGGTACTCATTGGGTTTGTTATAGGAATTTCAAAAATGATAAATACTGTGAATACTTCGACTCATTTGGTTTAATGATGCCAACAGAAGTTCAAATGTATATGGCTGCAAGCGGTAAACAACTTGAATACTCTGGTGATGAGATACAAGAAAGGGAATCAGTATTATGTGGATATTGGTGTTTGTACTATCTTCTTGAGAGACAAAAAGGCAGATCCATTCTTAATACAATACATAATGCTGAATTTGATCCAACAGACACAAGAGTCAATCACAGATTCATCATAGACTACTTTAAAAATATCTAACTTAATGGTATAATGGTAAAATCATATTGTGTGAAACAGAAGAAGCAGACTGAGTGTGTACCAGGAAGCGAAACATATCAAAAGACTAAAAATGGAAGAACCATGATGAAATGCAAGTGTGCTGAGTGTGGGATCACAAAGACTAAGTTTGTCAAAGGGAAGGGAAACTGAATAGCCCGTCTGAAGGGGCGGGCATACTAGATTCAGCCGCAGATATGGCGCTAACAGGATTCTTAGAACATGGAGTCCCTTATTTAGCAAAGAAAGGTGTAGAAATGGGAAGATATTATGCTTCTGAAGCAATGAGAAATCCAAAGCTGCAAAAGAAATTAATTGACAAAGGACTTTCCCTCGCAAAGCCTGCAATCACAAAGGTTGGTAAAGAAGGCTTAATGCAATTGAGCACTGCTATTAGACCCAAACGCTCTGACAAGAAAAAAATGTATAAAACAGATATTGCTGGAGTTGATTATACACGTGGTGGCTCATTGCTTGGAGATATCATGTATGCAAAACCAGAAGATATACAAAAATGGGTAGCTAAAATCAATAAAATGGGAGGCGCGATTGATATCCATAAGGTAATTGGCAAGCTTCCTAAACCAAAAGCAGGTTGGACACCAAGTAAATATAAATATATGGGACCATACAATCCATTGCATGAGCAGTTGGAATATGATCCAAATACTGGCGAGGTCTTGAAATGGAATGTACAACCTTACAATAAGGTGGATGAAATAGCAGCTTACCACGATATTTGTTATGATATGGGAAAAAATAAAGGCGATTGTGATAGAACAATGGTCGAGTCACTAGATCAAATACCATATGGTGAGATGCCAAAATGGGGTCAAACAGCTAGATTCTTAATCGACAAAAAACAGAAACTTGGTCTCGGTGTTTCAAAAAACGGAAAAAGCCGTCGAGTGAAGAAAACTGGCAAGAAAAACTAGCTGATGAATTACATGCACCCATAAAACGAAATTTCACTCGGCGGCGTGTGATTGTAAATAAAATTGATGAAATATGGGCAAGTGATCTAGTTGAAATGCAACAGTTCAGTAAATGGAATAAAGGTTATCGATATCTTCTTATGGTTATTGATGTCTTCAGCAAATATGGTTGGATTGTCCCATTGAAGGATAAGAAAGGTGAATCTGTCACTGAAGCATTCAAATCAATATTCAAGGAAGGTAGAAAACCACAGTATTTATGGGTCGACAAGGGAAAAGAGTTTTACAACAAACACTTGAAGGACTTGCTAGAGAAACATAGTGTACAGATGTACTCAACTGAGAATGAAGAGAAATCATCAGTAGTTGAAAGATGGAATAGGACAATTAAATCCAAAATGTGGAAGCAGTTCACTGTTCAAGGTAATACACAGTATTTAGACATGTTACCAAAATTAGTGAAACAGTATAATAATACCAAACATTCAAGCACAAAGATGACACCCGTTGAAGCATCTGATAAGAGGAATGAAGGAACTGTTTACTTCAATTTGTATGGTGATATGAAAACATTAAAACAGAAACCAAAATTTAAAATAGGTGACAAGGTCCGAATATCCAAGTATAAACGGAATGTGTTCGACAAGGGCTATACACCAAATTGGACTGAAGAAGTATTTACAGTTGATAAGATCCAATACACTAATCCAGTCACTTACAAACTAAAAGATCTCAACGATGAAGAAATACAAGGGAGTTTTTATGAAGCTGAATTATTGAAAGCCAGACAGGATGTATTCCGTATTGATAAAGTCATTCGCAGAGATTACAAGAAGAAACAAGCTTTGGTGAAGTGGAAGGGTTACAGTGACGAATTTAACAGTTGGATCCCGTTCAAGGATTTAAAAGACATATTATAAAGAGAAAATTATCTAACATATATGTGAGTAGACCCTACAGTATATCTGTTATTTGCTATTATGTAGCCAAGAATATTATTATTCCTGACTATATTTAAACACAGGTCGAAAATGAATTAAAAAAATAAATTATTATAATATAATATACAAATGCAAAAATATTCCTACGATAATAAAGAATTAGATGTATCAATAGATTGCTATCTTGATGATAAAAATGAAATATGGTTCAGAGGAAGAGACATTGCTAAAATTCTTGACTATAAAAATCCACAAAGAGCAATCAGAGATTATGTTGTATCGGATGATAAAATCTTAAGAGACCACAAAATCAGCATAAATTCACGAGGGACAAAAATGGTCCCTCGTGCTGAGACCCCCGAAAAAACTTTCAAATGTTTCTTCGTAAATGAATCTGGACTTTATTCACTAATACTGTCCTCTAAAAAACAGGAAGCAGTAAAATTCAAACATTGGGTTACATCGAAAGTATTACCATCAATCAGGAAACAGGGATATTACAAACAGTTCAATGATAGAAGTAATAACATGCTGATGATTGAAAGTGAAAATGATCTGCACTGCAAGATTGTATCATTCATCAGAAAAAAATATGAAGATGCTTTAATGATTGTCGGTCTAGGTGAAAATCAAATAAGCTCAAATATGAGAATCAGAAGTTATAACAAAGGATATATGGCTGGTCAGTGTGATTTAATGCTGTTGAATCCCACTAGAAAATACAATGCTCTATGTCTTGAATTCAAAAGTCCAACTGGTGTGTATCAAGTGTCAGATAAACAAAAAAGTATGAAGCAAATGTATGAGAAAAATAAGTGTAAGTACATCATGAGCAATTGTTTCGAAGACTTGATTCATGAAATAACCAAACACTTGGAAGAAAGCAAATTATACTTATCACGAAGGAAAGATTTAAAAGAAAATTAAATTGATATAAAAATAAAAATATATAGATTATATATGGAGAATCAAAATGTTAAGAGAGGTCGGGAAGGCCTAGAGTTCTCAGTGATGAGGAAAGAAAAAAACACAAGACTACCTATATGCTAAATAAAGAATGGTACTGTAACATATGTAAGACAGGACGTAACTACACAATGGCAGGAAAATCTTGTCATATTAAAACAAAAAAACATCAAAAAAATATTCTTCAATAATTACAATTCAAAAGGATCCAGTAATTGGATCAATTGAATTCTCAACCATATTTAAACGCAGACGGAAATGTATTAAAGAAATAATAACTATAGATACATTATAAATGGAAAAAATTATCGAAACTAGTAGTAATATGGACAAGAAAAGTCTCAAAAAATTGAGCAAATCCAAGCTAATCGAGTTGTTGTTGAAGCAGCAGAAAAAGCCTAAAGTTATTATAGTTGATGACACAAAACCTATACCTAAACCAAGAACAAGACCAATTCCCGCCCCAAGGACGAAAAGACCAACTGTCAAAGAATTGGTTGATTACTTCGAAAGAAAAAGATTACCAGCACCACCAAAAGAATGGTTGGAAGAAATAGAGCAATTGAAAAAGAGACCAATTCCCGCCCCCAGAACCAAACAGGTGATTCAGAGACCAACACCTACACCCAGGACTAAGATAGGGCAAACAGAGAAAGCTCTGAAGGGCTTCACAAAATCTTTTGAAATCGGTATAAAAAATAACAAAGACCCGCTTGCGCAACTGCAAAACACAAGAAAGGCTGTTGCATATAATATTATAAAATTGTTGAATGAAATTAAAGGTCTCAAATTTGTTGAAACACTCAAGGTAATATTTGCAAAAATGACTGACGGAGAAATAGAATACAAAACAGCATATTTCAACAGTGCAGCTCAAACAATTGTGAATAATCTGGAAGTAACTGAATCACTACAGTTGTCAAAAGACCAAATAATGAATAAGATTGCAGTTTGGGTATCTGAAGGTTCAGGTTGGACTGTTGATTCAGTTGATAGTCATTATCTTAATGTTGTGAAATATGCGCCAATGAAGGGCTCCTCATACATTAAACTACCGAATGAACTCAGAAACAGTGCAAAGGGTTTGATTAACTTGAAAAATGAGGATAATGAATGCTTCCGATGGTGTCACATCAGACACCTGAACCCACAAGAGAAATACCCACAGAGGATTAAAAAAGTTGACAAAAAATACATTGAAAAATTGGATTATACAGGGATTGAATTCCCAGTTGCAACCAAGCATTACAACAAGATAGAGAAACAAAATGAGATCAACATCAATGTTTTTGGTTATGAGAATAGACAGCCATATCCAATATATGTATCAAAAGAGAAATATGCAGACTGCTTGAATCTGCTTCTAATAACTGAAAATGAAAACAAGCATTATGTGCTGATCAAAGATTTCAATAAGTTTATGTACAATCAAACAAAGCACAAAGAAAGAAAACATTTTTGTATGCACTGTCTTCAATGCTTCAGCTCTGAAAGGGTGTTGAATGATCACAAGGACAACTGCATGCAAGTAAATGGCACACAGGCAATAAAAATGCCAAACAAAGATAACAACATAGTGAAATTCAACAACTTTCATAAACAACAGCGGGTACCATTTGTGATCTATGCTGATTTTGAGGCCATCACTGAAAAAATACACGGTTGCCAACCCAACAGTGATAAATCATATACAGAGGCTTATCAGAAGCATACTGACTGTGGCTACGGCTATAAAGTGGTTTGTTGTTATGATGATAAATACAGCAAACCAGCAGCAATATACAGGGGTGAAAAGGCTGTGTACAAATTTATGGAAGCTATGCTGGAGGAGGTCAAATATTGCAAGAATGTTGTGAAAAAAAATTTTAACAAACCATTGAAAATGACTAAAGATGATGAATAGAAATTCCGAAAAGCCAAAGTTTGTCACATCTGTGATAAGAAATATACTGAAAAGGATATTAGAGTCCGAGATCATTGTCACATCACTGGTAAATACAGAGGTTCTGCTCACCAAGATTGTAATCTGAAACTCAGAGTGAACCCAGAAGAAATAAAAATACCAGTCATATTTCACAATCTAAGAGGCTATGATAGTCATTTTATTATGCAGGAGATTGGAGCTATTGTTAAGAAGCACACTTACAAAAACAAGAAAGGTGAAGACTGTCAAATGAATATCAATGCTATCCCAAATAACATGGAGAAGTATATGGCTTTCATGCTTGGTAACCACTTGACCTTCATTGATAGTTTCCAGTTCATGAGCTCCAGTTTGGAAAAACTTGTAGGCAATCTACCTAGAGAAGCCTTAAAATACACCTCACAAGAGTTTAAGGGAAAGGATCTTAATCTGATGACACAGAAAGGTGTTTATCCTTACGACTACATGGACAGTTTCGATCAATTCAATCAGAAGCTGCCATCAAAAGATGAATTCTATAGCATACTGAGTGATACGCATATATCAGATGAAGACTACACACATGCTCAGACTGTTTGGAAAGCATTCTCTTTGAAAAACATGGGTGATTATCATGACCTGTACCTTAAAACAGATGTACTCCTACTGGCTGATGTATTTGAAAACTTCAGAAAAACATGCCTTGAGTACTATAAACTGGACCCGTGTCACTATTTCACATCTCCCGGTTTATCTTGGGATGCCATGCTAAAAATGACTGACATAAAATTAGAATTGATGACAGACATTGATATGTTCCAGTTCATTGAAAAGGGTATGCGTGGAGGAATCAGCTATATAGCCAACCGTTACGGTAAAGCAAATAATAAATACATGAAAGAGTATGACGAGAAGGCGCCCTCGACGTACATCGTGTATCTTGATGCTAATAATTTGTATGGTTGGGCTATGAGTCAATATTTACCAACCGGTGGTTTCAAATGGTTGACACAAAAACAGATCAATAATTTAGACCTGGCTGTCTATAAAGAAGACAGCAACAAAGGTTTGATTCTTGAAGTTGATTTAGAATACCCCCAGAGTTACATGATCTTCACAATGACTATCCACTGGCACCGGAAAAGGTCAAAGTGACTGGGGACATGCTATCAGATTATTGTAAAAACATAGCGAAGAAATATAAAATATCAACTGGTCTGGTACATAAACTGATACCAACATTAAGCAACAAAGAAAAATACGTGCTCCATTACAGGAACCTCCAATTATATAATGATCTCGGTTTGAAAATAACTAAAATCCATCGAGTGTTAGAATTCAATCAGTCCGCGTGGCTCAGACAGTACATCGACTTCAACACGCAGAAAAGAACTAACGCTAAAAATGCCTTTGAGAAAGACTTTTTCAAGCTGATGAATAACAGTGTATTTGGCAAAACGATGGAAAACCTTAGAAAGCGAGTAGACGTCAGATTGGTGACTGATGAGGAGAAGCTATTGAAATTAGCTAGTAAACCCACTTATGTTAGCAGTAAAATCTTCAATGAAAATCTAGTAGCTGTTCATAGGATAAAAGAAACACTTACTTTAAACCGGCCAGCATACGTGGGGATGTGTATTCTAGACCTTAGCAAGACACTGATGTACGATTTCCATTACAACTACATCAAAGAGAAATATGGAGATGAAGCAAAATTATTATTCACAGACACAGACAGTTTGACCTATGAAATTGGAACCCATGACATCTATAGAAATTTCTGGAAGGATAAAAATAAATTTGATAACAGTGACTATCCTGAAAGCTCGCCATTCTCCGATAAGACCAATAAAAAAGTAATTGGTAAGATGAAAGATGAGACTGCTGGAGTCCCAATATGTGAATTCGTAGGACTGAGATCGAAGATGTATAGCTATATTAAAGATGATCAGAAAGGAGGGAAGACAGCAAAAGGTATTAGTAAGAATATTATTAAGAATAACATCAAACATGAAAATTATAAAGAGACACTATTTGATAATAAACAGATGCATCATAGAATGAAAACAATTAGAAGTCAGAACCATCAACTTGGAAGTTATGAGATAAATAAAGTATCACTCAGCTGCTTTGACGACAAGCGGTATATTCATGATAATGGCGTGACAAGCTTTGCTTATGGACATTATGAAATCTAGCTGTTGACGTCACGCCATATGATTTTTGTGAGTTTTAAAATACTGCCCTCTTTGGGGGTTTCCCTTTCGAATGAGTCATCAAACTACGTCAGATTTTTCGCTTTTTACACATGCGTATTATTTTTTATCTTTGTAAATTTCATTTATGTACCACAAGCATAAAAATGAAAATACAAACGAATATATAAGGGTTGTTTCACACAGATAAAGAGTGGCTTGTATGCAGAGTATACTAACGATTGGAAAAAGCGGGGGCCTTTCGTTAGCAAAATGTATACAAGCCACCCCGTGGAATAATGAAAAACCCCCGCCGTTATTCCATGGGTTGAAATAATAAAAAATGAAAAATAAAAAATAAAAAAAATGAAAATAAAAAAAATGAAAAATAAAAAATGAAAAATAAAAAATCACCCTTAGATGGTGTCGGATTGTTGGGTAGAGCTATAGTGGAAGCTTAGGCTTTGACAGAAGTGCCGGTTCAATCTCAAGCCGGAGGGTGAAAAAAACAAATAAACAAAATTGGCCCCAAGAGGGTCTGATAGGGCCAGAGCGGAGTGGAGGTGGGAAAGACATAAATGATAGTGCTCTGGTGGTGTGGAGGTGGGAATTCAAAAAAAACAAAACAAAAAAACCTCTCATGAGGGACGGGTGGTGATTCAAATTCCAAATTAAGTCCCTCATGAGAGGTTCTGGTGGCCACCAGTTTTGCTATTTTTTTTCTGCAGCTATAGGCGATGACTCATTCCCTGTTTTCCGAGAATGTCACGCTTGGTGATTTTTCCGAGAATGTCACGCATTATAATAAACTATAGATGAAGTGTGCTGACCTTGGTTCCATCAGATTGAACAACTATAGATTCCATCAAATTAAATAACTATATATTCCATCAAATTAAATAACTATATATTCCATCAAATTAAATAACTATATATTCCATCAAATTAAATAACTATATTCCATCAAATTAAATAACTATATATTCCAGAATACGAGACCAGAAGGCAGTAGTATAGTGTTTGGGGAAAACGAGATCAATTGATTTCGTACCCCCAAACACTATACTACTGAAATGAGCAGAGCAAATCCGCGTACTCTCAGAGTCTACTTTAAGCGTTTCGTTTCTAATAAGAACTACGTACTTTTGCCGTACATCGGGGTCTTTAGGAATTCTGTAATAGTGAAGGCCAGGTGCATTTCTAAAACTATTATTGCAAAGGGGAACACAGCAGTTATAGTGCGCCATGTTTGTTTGCCTTCACGCTGTCCCTCCAAACGATCCCGAGAGGCTTTGTGGTCTCAAATCGTACCCAGATTCCCACTCGCTTAGAACATGGCGAATTCAAAAGCCATATCGTCATGCGGTCAACAGTCACGAAACGTAGTGAGTGACTGGTTATCCCGCGAGTAGGCCACTTTTCCGCAACTAGTATTTGCATGCATAATTCTTGCGATGGTCTTTCACATTATTAGCTGTAACGGAGTTTCATTAAATCTGATATGAGTGAGTTGGCCAGATTTTCTCAAGTTTTCTTTGTGTAGCTGCTTGTGTTAGTAACTGCGATTGATTGTCTCCATACCTACCCGAAAAGTCCCCCCACCCCCGGCCCCGGCCGCACGTGTATTCGTCCATGCTTCTGCCTACCGTGTAGCAGGAAATTTTTGTGGGCTCTAATTTCACCCACCTGACTGTGTAGTTATCCCCTACAAAGATCAGGATGCTGCAGTGTCTGTCAAACGACAACTTAGAGATCTTAGCAGCAAGGTGCGAAAGGCCATCCAACCCGTGTTTACTAGCCGTAAGCTTAAAAAAGATCTAAGCCTGCGTGAGCCCAAGCCTAATATCGTAACCCAGGAATGCGTTGTTTATTTATTCAAGTGTGACCTGTGTGATGCAGGTTATGTCGGGTACACAAAGGGCCACTGAGGGCATGTACTAAAATCTGGAACACCTGAACACTGGAACACTCCGGAACACTGGAACAGCCGAAAACCCCCGCAACAACGAATTTGACGGTGTTGTTTTGTTTTCCCATAACAGACCATATAATGATCCGCAATGCATAGTTATAGTTGATACTTAAAGTTACGTACTGGCCGGTTACAAGTTATCGACCTTTTTCGCTTGGTCTTTGTTTATCCATTCATATTCACGCGACTACTTGAAAATTTCTCAAGACTATAATCACTGAGGGGAAGCTGGAATGGTGGAATGGCACTCGCCTCCCACCAATGTGACCCGGGCTCGCTCCCCGGACCCGCCGTCATATGAAGGTAGAGTTTGTTGTTTGTTTTTCTCCCTCCACAAAAACTAACACTTCTAAATTCTAATTCGATCTCATACACGTACACT